>ML428851.1:0-61669 GCA_005239525.1 Nicotiana knightiana | reverse complement strand
AAGTCTTCTGTCGAATCCCCCTGTCCAAAGTCCTCTGTCGAATCCCCCTGTCCAAAAGTCCCCCTAATGTGATGTTTTTTTTGGGTCTATTTATATGTTTAGAATGAACCCTATACGTCTCAAAGACTTCTATTCTAACTTGGAAACACTTAAAACCCGTCAAAACTCGATTTCTGGCCGTCCAGGGACCCTGGCGTTTCAGCCCAAACGCCTGGGTAAGGCCAGGCAGCCCCTGGCGTTAGGGCTCTAACGCCTGGCTAACGCCAGGCCCCCCCTGGCGTTAGGGCTCTAACGCCTGGCTAAGGCCAGGCTGGGTCAGGCTGTTTGGCTCTGTCGCCCGGCTATCGCCCGGGTGTCCCCTTTCGCGTATTTTTCGACGTATTTGCATCCGTTTAGCCCCGTTTCCATTTCCAATTCACCTACACATAAAATAAACCCCATTAGGCACATACGACGTGTATTTTATCATTAAAGATCATAATATGCAAGGTATATAATGCTTAAAATCATGAATTCTAGCCACTCATCACGGTGTCATCTGAATGTTGGACATGTAACAGTTGTTGTAGGAAAACTCTGCAACTGACAATAATTGGTCCCATGACCCTCTGAACTCCATGACGGCACGTAGCATATCCCCAAGAATCTGAATCGTGCGCTCAGACTACCCATCCGTCTGAGGGTGAAAGGATATGATCAGCTCTACCCGAGTACCCAACTCTTGCTGAACGGCTCTCCGGAACCGTAATGTGAACTGTGTACCTCTGTCTGAAATGATGGATACTGGAATACCGTGAAGGCAGACAATCTCCCTAATATAAATCTCAGCCAACCTCTCTGAGGAGTATGTAGTCAACACTAGAATGAAATGGGCTGACTTGGTCCGCCAATCCACGATCACCCAAATAGCATTGAACTTTCTCAAAGTCCATAGAAGTCCAACTACAAAGTCCATGGTGATCCATTTCCACTTCCACTCGGGGATCTCTAACCTCTGAAGTAGTCCGCCGGGCCTCTGGTGCTCATATTTGACCTGTTGACAGTTGAGACACTTGGCCATGAATCCAACTATTTCTTCATCCTCCTCCACCAATAGTGTTGCCTCAAGTCCTGGTACATCTTTCCGGTACCCGGGTGAATGGAGTACTGCGAGCTATGGGCCTCCTCTTGAATCATCTCCCGAAGCCCATCTATATTGGGCACGCAGATCCGGCCCTGCATCCTCATCACACCGTCATCACCAACAGTCACATCTATGGAATCACCTCACCGAACCCTATCCGGAAGAACTAGAAGGTGGGGGTCATCATACTGGCGCTCTCTGATACGGTCATAAAGAGAAGACTGAGCAACCACATAAGCTAATACCCGATTAGGCTCTGAAACATCCAACCTCATGAACTGGTTGGCTAAGGATTGAACGTCCAAGGCTAAATGCCTCTCACCTGCTGGAAGATATGCCAAACTTCCCAAACTCTCTGTCCGGCGACTCAAGGCGTCAGCCACTACATTGGCCTTCCCCGGGTGGTACAATATAGTGATATCATAATCTTTAAGTATCTCCAACCACCTCTGCTGATGCAAATTAAGGTCCTTCTTCCTGAACAAGTGCTGCAAACTCTGGTGATCAGGGTAGATCTCACAAGGGATGACGTACAAATAATAACGTCAGATCTTCAAGGCGTGAACAATAGCTGCTAACTCGAGATCATGGACCGAATAATTCTTCTCATGCACCTTCAACTGTCTAGACGCGTAGGCAATCACCCTACAATCCTGCATCAATACCGCTTCAAGGCCAATCCTCGAGGCATCACAATAGATAGTGTAGGACCCCGAACCTGTAGGCAATACTAATACTAGGGCTGTAGTCAAATTTGTCTTGAGCTTCTGAAATCTCTCCTCACACTCCTCGGTCCACCTGGTCATAGGTGCTGCAATAGATGAAAATCCCTCTACAAAGCGATGATAGTACCCCGCCAAACCAAGGAAACTGCGGATCTCCATAGCTGATAATGGTCTAGGCCAACTCTACACCGCCTTCACCTTCTTCGAATCTACTTTGATCCAATCACAAGACACTATTTGGCCAAATAATGCCACTGAATCAAGCCATAATTCACACTTAAATAATTTTGCATACAATCTCTTCTCCCTCAAAGTCTGAAGCATGATCCTCAGGTGCTGCTCATGATCTTCCCGGGACCGGGAATATACAAGGATGTTGTCAATAAACACAATGACGAAGGAATCAAGATAAGGCCGGAACACACTATGCATCAAATGCATAAAATCTACTGGGGCATTGGTCAGTCCAAATGACATGACAAGAAACTCTTAGTGACCATATCTGGTCCTGAAGGCAGTCTTCGGGATGTCCGGCTCCCGAATCTTCAACTGATGATAGCCAGAACGCAAGTCAATCTTGGAAAATACCCTGGCACCCTGTAACTAATCAAATAAATCGTCGATGCGAGGCAAAGGATACCTGTTCTTCACTGTAACCTTGTTCAACTGCTGATAATCAATACACATACGCATTGAGCCATCCTTTTTCTTCACAAATATGACCGGAGCACCCCAAGGTGATACACTGGGCCTAATGAAACCCTTATCAAGAAACTCCTGCAACTGTTCCTTCAACTCCTTCAACTTAGAAGGAGCCATATGATAAGGAGGAATAGAAATGGGCTGAGTTCCCGACAATAAATCAATGCTGAAATCAATGTCTCTATCGGGTGGCATAACCGGAAGATCAGTTGCAAATACATCAGGAAAGCCCCTTACTACTGGGACTGACTCAATTGTAGGGGTATCAACACAGGCATCTCTCATATAGGCCAAATACGCATCACACCCCTTCTCAACCATCCGCTGAGCCGTAAGAAATGAAATGAACTTGCGGGGAGCATACTCTAAGGTACCTCTCCACTCTAATCTTGGTAAGCCTGACATAGCTAGCGTCACGGTCTTAGCGTGATAATCAAGAATAGCATAATGGGGAAAAAACTAGTCCATGCCAAAGATAACATCAAAGTCTACCATATTGAGTAATAACAAATCGACTCTGGTCTCAAAACCACTAAGAGAAATCAAACACGACCGATATACTCGGTACACAACAAGAGAATCTCCCAAAGGAGTAGATAGATAAACATGGGAACTCAAAGAATCCCGAGATATCCCCAAATACTGAGCTAAATAAGAAGACACATATGAATACATAGAGCATGGATCAAATAATATTGATGCATCCCTATGGCAGACAGGGACAATACCCATGATGACTGAATCTGAAGCGACGCCCTCTGAACGTGCTGGAAGGGCATAGTACCTGGCCTGGCCTCCCTCTTTAGGGCGTCCTTGACCTCCACCTCCACCTCGAGCTAACTGAGGGGGTGGAGTGGCAGCTGGGGCTGGAAGAATAGCTGGAGGACTAGGTGGAGCACGTGGAGGCTGATAAGTCTATGGAGGTGCACCCCTCCTGGCTCTGGGGCAATCTCTAACCATGTGACGAGTGTCACCACACTCAAAACAACCTCTCGGAGGACGCTGTGACTGAGACTGACTCGGAACTGGCCTGCTGGACTGGTCGGTAATAGCACCTCGAGCAGGAGGCATACTGGATACTGGCGGTGCATAATAGGGCTTCTGAGGTCTAGGAGGAGCTGGAACACCGCTGGCCGCTGGAAGAGCTGAATGAACAGGGCGACTCACAAAACCCCTACCATAGTGTGCTGCTGGTGCACGGGCTCATGAGAAATGACCAGTCTCTCGAGACGTCTTAGCCTCTCTCTCCTCTCTGTCCCGAGCAAACATGCTCTCTACCCTCCAGGCAATACTCACTGTCTGCTGATAAGTGATATCCATCTCTAACTATCTGGTGATACTGGTCCGAATACTGGGGTGGAGTCCCTCAATGAAAAGACGAATCCTCTCTCTGACTGTGGAAACCAAAGCCGGTGCATGACGAGCTAACTCACTGAAACGGACTGCATACTCCGACACAGTCATAACACCCTGGCGCAGTTGCTCAAACTCTGCGCGCCAAGCATCCCCGAGGCTCTGAGGGACATACTCTCTTAAGAACATCTCTGAACCTAAGTCCAAGTGATTGAGGCTGCCTCGTCTGGACAACTCATCTCATAGGCATGCCACCACTGATATGCTGCTTCCATCAGTTGGAAAGAGTGAAAGAAACCCCACTCGTCTCCACAATGTCCATAGTGCGGAGAATACGATGACACTCCTCAAGAAAACCCAAAGTGTCATCTAAAGCTAGTCCACTGAAAGCAGGTGGGTGGTACTTCTTGTAGCTCTCGAGCCTGAGCTGCTCTGCCTTAGAAGCAGCTACCTTGGTCTCATGCTGAACCGGAGCCATTGGAGGCATAGGAATATACTCTGGGGCTTGATCAACCTAGGCCCTCTTCTCAGGAGTACAGACTGTGGGAGTCTGTTCCCCTTCCCCGGCTTGAGATGTCGAAAGTAGTCCAGCCTGAGCTAGAGTGCTGAATATGCTCATGAACTGGGATAAAGTCTCCTGGAAGGCTGGAGCAACAATTGGAATCTCTGGTGTCGGACCTCCAGCTGGAGCTGCTATGGGCTCCTCTGTCGCTGCTCTCGCAGGTGCTCGAGCTACACCACGTGTTCGTCCTCTACACCGGCCCCTGCCTCTGGCGGCTCTGACAGGAGGCTCGGGTGCCTGGTCATCGGTCCTCCCGGTATGGGTCCTCATCATTTGTTAGAAAGAATAGAATAGAGTTTTAGAATTTTGATGTCAATAACTCACACGACAAGGAAATAAAAGGAATATGATTGTTCTTAACAATTACATAGCCTCCCAAAGATAGATACGGACGTCTCCATACCGATCCCCGAGACTCTACTGAATTGTCTTGCGACTCGTGACTCGTATGAACCTAGAGCTCAGATACCAACTTGTCACGACCCAATTTACCCTCCGAAAGGGATCGTGATGACACCTACTCTCTACGACTAGGTAAGCCTAAAATTAAGGTAAAAATTTAATAAAAGTACAAGAAATAAGGAAAATAAGGGCATAATCTAAATAGCAAAAAAAAAAAAAAAAAATAGTGTCGCTCGGCTCATACAAAATATTCTCCCAATGACCCAGGATGTCACAAAGTCACAAGTTTCTAATAACTATTGTAGCTCTAAAAAAGTCTAGAGGTACATAAAAAGACTCTAAACGATAGAGTAGAAGGGGACTCTGAGGATTCTGCGGACGCGGCAGAAATACCTTGCAGTCTCCTAGAATCAGCGGCAAATACTATCCTCTAGGCTGATAGCTCGTACTTGGATCTGCACACGAAANATAAGGGCATAATCTAAATAGAAAAAAAAAAAAAAAAAAATAGTGTCGCTCGGCTCATACAAAATATTCTCCCAATGACCCAGGATGTCACAAAGTCACAAGTTTCTAATAACTATTGTAGCTCTAAAAAAGTCTAGAGGTACATAAAAAGACTCTAAACGATAGAGTAGAAGGGGACTCTGAGGATTCTGCGGACGCGGCAGAAATACCTTGCAGTCTCCTAGAATCAGCGGCAAATACTATCCTCTAGGCTGATAGCTCGTACTTGGATCTGCACACGAAAACATGTGCATGAAACGGAATGAGTACACCACAATGGTACCCAGTAAGTGTGAAGCCTAACCTCGGTCAAGTAGTGATGAGGTCAGGTTAAGGCCCTACTGGAGTAAATATAATCAATTTAAAATAGTAAAGGAGATAAGTAAATTCTACAGTATACATTTAAAGAAAACGTTCAAAAACTTAACAGTCAAGGGAGCCCTCAGCTCAGAACAAGGTAAACTCAAGGTGAAATCTCCCGGGATACCATCCCGTAGTTCCAAATGATTATGCAGTGTAGGGGGGATCTCCCGGAATACGTCCGTAGTCACGAAGTAAATATGCAGTACATGGGGATCTCTCGAAATATGTCCATAGTCCCAAACTAAATATGCAGGACAGGGGGATCTCCCGGAATACGCCTGTAGTCCCAAAATAAATAGTAGTACAGGGGGATCTCCCGGAATACTTCTGTAGTCCCAATTTAAATATGCGCGGCAAGATACAATGACAGATATGACACACCGAGTACTAATTTCTTCCCGTTGAGCATCTGAGACACACCCGAGGCCCACGGGACCTCAACCAAACCTACCAACCAGTCCTATAACATCATTCAAACTTATTCGAGCCTTCAAACCATATTGAATAACACCAAAAACATGAATTAAACACGGATTCAAGCCTAAAAACATAGCATTTTTCCAAATTCTATAAACGACGCTGAAACACGTCAAACCTAGCCCGAATGACCTCAAATTTGACACACAAGTCACAAATGACACTACGAACCTACATCCATTTCCGTAATTCCGTTCTGAGCTCGATATCAAAGTTTCCCCTATCGGCCAAAATCATCGAAAATCTAACTTTCGCCAATTCAAGCCTAAATCTACTACAGACCTCCAAAATACATTCCAGACGTGCTACTAACCCCAAAATCACACAACGGAGCTAAAGGCGTTTATAGAAGTCCATTCCAGATCCGTCTTCACACAGTTTCGACTATGGTCCAAATTCTAAGGCTTAAACTCACAACTAGGGACTAAGTTCCCCAAGACTCTCCGAATTCCATAACCAATCACTCCGGTAAGTCCTAATAGCAAAAACAAACGTGGGAAAAGCAATTATTAGGGGATCGGGGCTCTAACTCTCCAAATGATCTTCCAGATCGTTACATTTACCTCTTCAACTTTGGTGTCTTTTCACATCATCGATGACCCTTACTCGCCTTGCGGAAATCCTTCTGTACCAAGGATAACAAAATTTCTCATTCACGAGGGAGACACCTCATGTAACTGGCACACACATTCCCTTAAGCTTAACTTTGCTCATATTTCTTGCTTTAGGAAAAAGTCTTCCTAAATGACCAATCTCTGAATTTCTCATGAATCTTCTTCTGTTGTCCATTCTATTATCGCCGGAACGAAATATGAAATTCTCATGATATCAATTATTATCAAATCACTCAGTCCCTAATTCATGTTTAGTTTATCTTGTTCACCAGCTGTTGATACCCAATTTTTCCCTCATATTTTTCAAATATATTTATATACTTTCAAAATAGTGCTTATGCATCATCATTTTATTTACAAGCATGCACAAGTATTTTTTTCATAATTTTTCATAATTTTAAAGTCTTTAAATCAATTTATTTCTGTATTTTATTATATAAGTATCCAATAATTACCCTCCAGATTATTTTCGCGATGATGTAATCATCTAAAACTTATCATTTATGCCCCTACAAGGTTTTATAACTTTTAGTGCATTTGTTATAATCACATTTGCATTTTAAGGCTAAAATGCACATTTTGCAATAATAGCCCATGCATGCTTAATTACATTATTTATGCAAAAAATAACCTTTTATATTTTTATAGTGTTAAATAATTATTTTTAATCATTTTTATGCACATATAATATTTTTTTAGTTATTTATTATTTTTATAAATTATTTATTTATTAAATTGGGTATTTAAAATCTGGCCCCCAATTTTCAATTAAATATGGACCCAAACACTACCCAAACCAGCCCAATCACCTAAGCCCAATACCCCTGGCCCAATTTCCCTTACCCACTTAATGAACCCCTGCCTAAATCCCAGCCATTGATCATAAATGATCAACGACTCACAGACAACCCCTACCTTTCCTTATATCTCCACCCCCAAACCCTAAACCCCATTTTCCAAAACCTGCCGTCTCTATTTCCCTCCTTTGATGAACCCTAATTCTGCCACCTCACTAAAATCCCCCTCCCCCCAATCCCGTTCCTAACGGGATTCTTTCCCCATTCACTTACCATTTCGATGTTTGTCCTTTATTTGGTGATTCTTTACAGAATAACTTAAGTATTTGCCTAAACATGGCAAATACCCCATTTTGATTCTGTCCTAATTGATATTTACCTCTTGAATTTAGACAAACTTAAGTTCAAACGCATTAATTTGTACCATATGAGCCCGATTCACTCGTATCTTGCTTATTCCCTAAGGTTAGGGTATCAGATTCTCTTTTAATTCGAACCAAAACTGGTTCAAGCTTTGATCTTTAACATTATTTCTTCATTATTCACCCTATTATGTGTAACTCTGCCTATTTTTGCCGATTTCTTTTACTTATCCGAATCAGGGTTTAAGATCTTCTTTAGTTGAACCAAATCTGGTTCGATTCTGTGTTTCTTTTTCAATAATATCCTGTCTATGTTCATTTTATGCTAATATGTGATTCTTTGCCTTTATTTTCTACCGATTTTGTGGTTTACCTAAAATTAGGGTTTCAGACCCTTTTTACTTGAACCAAATCTGGTTCGATTCTATGTTTCTTTTAAATAATTTCCCGTCTATGTTCATTGTATGCATTATGTGATCCTTTGCCTTATTTTCTGCCAATCTTGTGTATTTTTACCTAAAATTTAGGGTTTCAATTCTACTAATTTAAGTACTTTCCCTTTTGGTGTTTAAACTATCTATTTCCCATGTTTATGTTCTAATTTCTGCACTTTCTTAACCCCTCTCCACTCCCCTTTGGAAAAGATTTTTTAAGTTCTGAGTTCGAAAATCTTTCACTACTATAACAAAAGTTGTGTGCTTCCACTCTTGAATGATCTCATTCTATGTTCTGATTCCTGGCCGGCTGAAAGCCAAGGCCAGAAATCTCCAAATTCTTGCTTTTGTTTGGTGATATTTACCACACTGTTGGATCCCTTTCTTCCCTGGTGAGTTATTAGACCCTCTACCATTTCATTATGATTATTTGCTCAATGTGCTATTTCAACTAGACTATGTTATCCTAAATGCTATTACTTGTAGTTTGAGACTTGTTTGAACTTATTTTGAGTTGATTAGATTGATTCTGCTTAAACTCTAGGTTACTGATGACTATCTTTTTAAGTTGAGTTTGTTATGAACCTATTTATAAACATGCTCTCATACCTTTTCCCGTGGACTGGTCAACCATGTATAGATGTGTGCATTAACAGATTTATAGGTCTATTTGTTGAACCTGTTATATTGTGGCCTATTTGATTTTATTCTTATTATATTATGATACCTCTAGTAACTACCTCAATCAGTTCCTAACATGTCCGGACCTATTGCTAATTAATGTGATTCCTTCCTATGACACTAGTTCTTGTACTTAGTCTAATCTGGACTCCTTATTATCACTATGAATCTTCTTATGAACTTTCCTTGTTAGCATGTGATTGAGTTTAATTCCTAAAACTTGACTAAGTTTTCTTAAGTTCAAGCATGATCTGCTATTTGTTTGTATATATGTGTTCTGTCCCTTTAGTGAATTCTTTGGCTGCCTCCTATTCCTTTACTATCTGGCCTTTCTGAATCCTCATTCTTAGCCGGCTGAAAGCCAAGGCTATTTATGTTATGTCCTCTAACCTACCTAGTGTGAGCACTGCTCAGGGTCAATATGAGACCCTTGTGAACTCTGACACACTAGGATCTTGTCCGTAGTCTTTCCTTGAACTGTTTTTGATCAATCTCTCTAGTGTGAGCACTACCCTGGGTTCTTGAAGCCCTTGGGAACTCTGACACACTAGATATTTGGGTTCTATATGCCCAACCTTGATATATGGGTGAATCACTCAACAACTAGTTATGTTGTATCTATGAACATGAACTTTGGAGCTATTGTGAGTTGAAGGACTAGCCTGTCCAGGTGCATTTGGGCCTGCTGTAGGCTCCCTATAGTTATACTTACTTTGTAATTTATTATATTCAGGTCTATAATAATTATTTGTAATAACAATTGTGGGGTGTTAGTGAAAATGGGAAGGGGTTCTTATTCTACATTTTCAATAAGTTGGGTAGAAATCCTGCCTATAGGTCCAACAATGTGTTATTATATGTGATATGTTAGAAATCATGCATATAGGTACTTTATTATGTTTAGTCATCCCATACGGGCAGCCATGCCAATAGACTTGATGCTTGGTTCTGTCATGTTCTGCTTTTCTTGCTAGATTCCATGCCTATAGGAAATGATATGATCTAATACGTGTGCAAAGGCCTGCTTACATACAGTTTTGTTCAAATTGTAGAAATCCTGTCTATGGTGTTGATACCTAATTTTTTCCATATATATTTCAAAATATCCAAATATACTTTCAAAATAGTGCATGAGCATCAGCAAGTATTTTCCATAATTTTCTGTAATTTTAAAGGATTTTTAATTAATTGATTCCAACATTTTATTATTTAAATAATTACTAATTGCATCACAAATGATTTTATAATAATTTTATTAATTAATTTTTATCATTTATATTTATATTAAGCTTTAATCAGTTTATGCATAATTATATTTACATCTTTAGGTTATAATTTCAATAACTTTGCAATAACAGCTCATGCATGCATAATTACTTGATTTACACGCAAAATGAATTTTTATATTTTTATAATATTAAGTAATTATTTTAAATCATTTTCATATACAAATATCATTTTTATCATTTACTAATTATTTTTATAAATTATTTTATTGATTTAAGTGGGTATTTAAAACATAGCCCTTTTCTTTAATTAATTTTCGGACCTCCCAACCTAATACTAACCAACCCCAATTACCGTAACCCATAACCCAATACACTACCTATACCCATACCCGCCTAACTAAACCGGCCCCACCTAAATATCCAATCTAAGATCAATGGCCCTAAACTACGCAAACCCTTTTAATATATCAAAACCTCTCCAAAACCTATTTCATTTCCCCCCAAACCCGCCGTCACCTGATCCTCTCCTCTCTTCTCTCTCACCCCACAAACCCTAGCCCGCCGTCACATTTTTCCCTCTTGATTCATGGGATTCCCCTTCGATTCCATGCCTTATTTGGCTTCATTTCTCTATTGGTTATACGATCCTGATGCTACTTGATTCTTTTGCCTCAAATGGCAAGTGAATATCAAGAGACTCAAACCAGATTTGGTTCAAAGTCTCCCATATCTCGATTATTCTGTCTATGTTCACTCCTAATACCTGTGAGTATGAATATTTTCGTATTTTAGGGTTTCAAATCTCTCGCTCAAACTAGATTTGATTCGATTTCTGTTTATTTTTTTACGAATACGACTATTTTTGTTTGAATCAGATCTTGTTAGATCTGTAGCGATTTTATGTTTATTATGGTATTTCTCCTTTAAAGTTTTGATACTTCTGTCTCTTATAATCTTTTATTATTATTATTGATCGATTTTATTTTTACCCTAAAACCTAGGGTTTTAATTTCAACAAATTTTGCAAAAAAATGTTTTGATCTTTAAAGGTTTTCATCTCTTGGTATTTCTTAGGGTTTTCTTATTTATTTTGACTGATTTTACTTATTAGATGTCTTTGTATTTCTTAGGGTTTCGATTGTTTGACTGTTTATTCTATTATTTCTACCCGTTAACCTTTAACTCTGTTGATTAAGTGTTAATTGATTTTACTTACCTAAATTAGGGTTTAAAATCAGCTTTCCTTTAGTATCAGTATTTGCTTATTAAGATCTTACCTGTTCTTACCTTATTTATGTGATTAATTATCCGTACTACTGGCTTGATTTTATGCTGCGATTAATGGAGCTGACTCCTAACTGATTTTGGAATTAGTTCTTACCTTATTTAAACTTATTCTTAGCTACCAATCAATTCCGTGTAAGGTTTTCCTTAAATTAAGTGGTACTTTACTCGATTCTGTCTTGTTAATTGATTTATATTGACCTTAATTGATTGTTAACTGATTTTCACACCTTATTTGTATGTGACTGGTTCATTACCTTATTGGTTTTACTCCATTGTGTGCTATTTAAACCCCTTCCTTGTTCTGATTCTCAGAAGGCTTGACAACCCCTTTTAGAACAACTTTTCAAACTGAACAACTCTACAAGGCTCGAACTCTCTTATTCTCACAAAAAACTTAAGCTCTCTTTGTTCTCTTTTTCTAATTTGTGCACTAAGTGGCTATTAATTGGTCGGCTGAAAACCAAGGCCAAATTCTCTGGAACTTAACTGCAATTGCATTCTTACTTGCTTTCTTCTCAACTGGTATGCCCTAACTCTTGCTATTTTGTTCTCTATGCTTTATTCGACTAATTTGTTTCAATCCTCATCATAATTCTGTCTTTATATGATTACTTCAAAATAATGTGAACCCTTTCCTAATTTAAATTTAATGTTCAGTCTGTTTCTTGTTCTAAACTCTGCCAGATACTGTAAGCATGCAACCCAAAATATGTTTGTGGTTTAATTCATAGGCCCCGTCTGTTCCTGTCTATATGTTTAAGCCATGATTGTTTTAAATACTAGCATGGGTATTAGATATCATCCTGTTTGACTATGTGCTGAACATGAACTTTGTTTGTTCTTGGTGCAGTTAGCCTGGAACTGTGGAAATTGACATATTGAGGCTGGTCTTCTAACCTTTTATGAGTTATCTTTGTGAATGTTGGCCTGGTGTGAGTATTGCTTGGGGTCCCTTAGGCCCATGGGAACTTTGACACATTGGAAGCCTGATTTTAATATACAATAGATGGATCTCTACTATGTTCCCAAGATGTTATGTTTGCAGGCCTGGTTTCCGGGTTTAGATGGGGCCTATGAAGACTCCCTATAGTATAATTGTTACTATTATGTAATTCGTTCAATACTCTGGGCTGTAATAATATGTGTAATAACAGATTTGGGGTTAATTAGTAAAAGATGGGAGNGGGGGGGGGGGGGGTTCTTATATCTTTGTCCAAAATACTGGGTAGAAATCCTGCCTATCGGATTTAATTGTGCTAATTGAACTACGTGAGTACTAGACTGTGTTTAGAGATCCTGCATATAAGATTTTCCTGATTATTTTGATTCTTGTGTTTTCACAGTTGCATACTAGAGATCCTTCTTATAGAAATTTCCGTTTAATTCTGCATTAGAAATCCTGTTCATAGGATCTACACATATTTTCAACAAAACGTGCATTAGTGACCATGTCTATATGATCCTGTTTGTTTGAAATAATAATCTTTTCCTAGCAATCTGCCCACATACAGTTAATAGATACCATGCCTATAGGAATAAAAATCAGTTTCAAACCTATAAATCATGCATATAGGATTTAAACTAATATATATCATGCCTACAAGGGTTTAAATCGAGTCAACAATTACAAATCATGCCTATAGGGGTTTTAATCAATTCAGCAATTAGAAAGCATGCCTATAGGATTTAAAAGGAATAAAAACTTGTCTTTATGAGTTAAAATCAGTATTACACTTAGAAACCATGTTTATAAGTCTGTAATTTGTAAACTCGTAGAAATCATGCCTAGAGAATTCTGTTAATCAATTCTGAATTCAACCAATTCTGGCCATCACTTAGGCAATCTGTAGGACTCATTAATGATTATGGGCTTAAAATTGTGACATACTACTTGCTTGGAATGCCCAGATTCCGCGCTGAATAAAATCAGTAGGCAAACAAATAGGCCACAATGCCCCCATTAATAAAACTGTCTTTATATTTTGTTTCTGCTCATATAGATATCCTGCCTATAGGATCCTAATATTAACGAAGTTTGCTATTTCAATTGCGTGCTTTTGTTGTTTACGTGTGGAGGTCAATGTGAGCCCTTATTTGTTTATTTGAAAGTCCTATTTGTCTTTTGTTTGTTGCCTAGATTTCTCATTTTTAAGTAACATAGATTGGTCTAGAACCATCCTAAATAGAGGTCCTAACACCTCCAGGGCCATAGGTAAGGGACAGGTAGTGCACGCATAAGGAACGAGCTAGAAGCTATTAGAAAGCTTAGGTAATAACTGAAAGATAGTAATTGGGTAGTAAGGAGATGATAGCCCGTGCTCTAATGCTATGAGTAACACCCAACTTGGGTAAGTTACAAAGTATCGCATGGAATGATCCTATAGGCCAAAAAACCTAGGACCCCATTTAATCCTATTTAAAGTAACTTGTATTGTCCAAATTGTTTTCCTCCCCTTTTAGACTAATTTGTTTAATTTATGTTCAGCCAGGACCCACTGTTGTGGACCTCGAGGGGTGCCTAACACCTTCCCTTCTAGATAATTTGAGCCCTTACCCGATCTCTAGCGTTCCAAACTGGTTTGTGAGTTAATTTCTCTAGGTGCCCTAACACACCTCTATCCGTTATGTGGCGACTCTTCCAATACCAATCCCAAATAGAAGGAGTTGTCCCGGAAATGTGGAAACCCGATTTCGCGAGAAAAAGGGGGGCGCGACAGCATGGCGACTCTGCTGGGGATATTGCTAGGATCTTACCATAATGAACCTGATTTTGTGAATTAGTGTTTAAACATGTCTTTATTATTCTGTTAATACTTGCATACCCTTTCCCCTTCCCACTTTATGTGAATTTATTTGCCTATCTTTGTGATTTCTCTTCCCTGTTTTATTACTTTACTATGGAAACTGACTTGTCTCCTTGTTTTCTTTCTTAAATGCCTTTACAATTATTAAATAACGCATTTATCATTTTTTTCATCCTGCAAATACGTGACACCACGCTATTTTCTCTCGCATAAATCATGCTCAACATCATATTCCACTCGTGTGTAACTAATACCATAGCAATGCTTGATGAGTGTTGGTGCTCTTCTTATGTCACCTTATTTGAATTTGGAAAGGCTTATTTACGGTAAACCTAGTCGATCAGCAGTGCAGTCGACGGTTCCGTGCCTTTCCCCCTCAAGTTGTCCGCTTGAGGCTACCGATATAGACTTCTATAGAAACCTTACTCTGATTATAACTGTACATGCATCATAGTCAAACCTAGCCTGGGTTAATATGTTGTCCACATAATAACCCTTTAAGAAAAGCCTTGTCCAAAGTCTACCGGGGTTTCCATAATCCCAACGAACACAACCACGATCTGTGCATTAATTTGGAGAAATAAGTGCCAGTATGCTAATCATCCATGTATAAATAGTCGAATCTGGAGGGGGAAAGGGTCTAACTCTATTTGTTTTGCAGAAAATGAGGCACGAAGTCCCCAGGTTCGGCATGGTCCGTGACATACCACCATTGTTGCTAGATTGGTGGGAAGACCTTCCGTTAAGTGATAAAAACCGTGTGAAAAGAGTCCTTGGAAACCTACCTTCCTTACTAGATATCAAACCAAACAACATGTTGATCGAAGATGCTACCATTTTCTGGGACGGAGAAAGGGCCATATTCTATTTTGGCAACATAGAAATGACCCCTCTTTTGGAGTAAATAGGGGGTTCGCTGGACTACCTTGGGACAACCCCAGTTTGTTGGTGCTGGAAAATCGCACTCCCAGAGGTTTCTGAAAATGATGGGTTTGAAAAAGAATGACGACTTGGTGTTTCTAAAGAAGTCCTATGTACCCTTTGACTTCCTTTATGAACGATACAATCACAGAAAATCCTACAGTATCTTCCATGATGAGTTCTCTATCACTTCCTTGGGTTGGATTCATCATAGGGTTTTCATGTTTATCGTCTGCTTCTTGGGTATGATAGTGTTTCCAAGCAAACTTGACAGAATTCACACCAGACTGGACATGGTAACCAAATCTTAATGGGGGAATCGAGGGACAAACATATACTATTGTCCGTATGATTATAGAAGACATATATCGGGCCTTGAATCGCTACCAGAAGGGGTTCAAACACTTCGAGGGTTGTAATATGCTACTACAAATTTGGTTTCTAGAACATTTCCAGATAGGTCAATACCACCAAGAGTTTCCGTGAAGGACGTGGAATGATCAAATAGCCTTTTGATCACCCCAAGAGAATGACCTTTATCCCAGATAGGTTTGCTCAACTAGAGAATGCTGCAGAATGAGTGAAATTTTTCGATAACTTGATTGTGGACCAGGTTCATTCAATGTTCGAGTGGTTCCCTACCAATGAGTTCATCATCTGATCTAGGGATGCTCCAGACTTGGTGTTGATCGGGTTAAGAGGTATACACCCCTATGTTCCTATCAGGGTCATGAGACAAGCTACAAGAAAACCGATTATAGCACAAATCTCCAAAGTGAGTCACTACAGGGCGGATTTCCAAGATGATGACATCCCATATAAATGTGAAACTCAACATATGTGGCACTTGAAGATTATTGTGGAAAGGGACATCATCGAGACGGATCGATACCACGCAGGGCATGTGTACTTTTACTCATCATGGTTAGAGGACTGCATAGCAGGAATAGTCGAGCTAGGGGTCGGTCGAGGGAACAGAGTCGTAGATTAGGATGCCGAAGAACAGGTGAAGTATAACAGGCTGCAAAAAAGGGTTCGCGATTCTGAGGCTGAGCATCTGGAACAACACAAGACTGATGTGGAAATTAATCAATGAATGGAGGGAAATGGCCACCAGATCGAATGAAAGGCTAGAATATCTGGATCAGGGTCTAATGGAGTTGGAAGGGAAAATGAGGAAAAGAGTCATAGACTGCTAGAATGCTGAAGGTCTCGAAGGAGGACATCTTGCCAGGGCATACCTACTGCTGGACATGCATGACCTGGGGAACCTGATCGATGGAGCCAAGAGAACCAGGCCTGGAGAAGGTCCTTTTGGGACCAAGTAGATTAGGCTTATTTTTTTTGCTTTTCAAAGGTAATAAGGCTAAATGCCATTAGTGACTTACCTTATTGGCATTTTAGATTCGCCTTATTTATTGCGTTAATGAAATGAGGAAATAATTGGCATTAAAATTCTCCAAATCTACTTGTCGCTAGGCCTACCTCGGACACAACAAGGCTCCCAAATTAGGACGCAAATTTACATTCCTGCAATATGTGTTTAAATACTGCAAATATTTTTCACAACTCTCACTAACTTGGTTACCTTTTGTTTTACCTTATTTTTAATTATTCCCATCCCCTAAGGTTGGTTCACGCATATTGGCATCATCAGTTTACCACACCATATCTAGAGGCCCTCTACCTCCTCCTCCTCCAAGTGAATCAAAAGGCAAAGGGAAAGCTAAGATGGATAATATGAGTGGCGAAAACACCGCACCTGCTGAGAAGGCGGAAACTTCTGATGGTCGGAGTACTCCGACACTAAATGACTTGGTTTTGCAGCTTGAAAATAAAATACTTGAACTACAAGGTGAGCTTGAGTAGGTCCATAACTTGGTAAACCTCCCCCTCACACTAAATATCCCGGATATCAACCATCCAAATACCCAAAACCCGGCACCTCCTAAGAATACACCCAACAAACACCCACAGAATCCTCCCGCACCCCACCAATATACAACCCCTCCTCAACATCAGCATCTTCCGGCTCAATGTTTGTAAACCACTTATCACACTCCTCAGAGTACCCCTCAGCCTACCCCCGATCCCCAAAATTCAACCAATGATCATCACTATACCCAAACTCATGGCCTTTACCAAAAGAACCCCATACACGTGGAAACATTACCCCACTCTACTCAACCAATCTCATATACACCAGAATCCGTCGAGAAGAACCTGCTCATTAAGAACATGGCATAGGAGCTCAAGAAACTCACAAGCTGAGTTCAGGGTGTTGAAGGAGGCAATGGAATCGAAGGTCTGAATTATGAGGATTTGTGCATTCAGCCAGATGTGGAACTGCCGGAAGGTTACAAACCTCTCAAGTTCGAAATGTTTGATGGAACGGGTGAACCAAAGGTTCATTTGAGAACTTACTGTGACAAGCTCGTAGGGGTTGGAAAGGACAAAAAGATTCGCATGAAGCTGTTCATGAGAAGCCTTACTGGAGACGCTTTATCTTTGTACATAAGTCACAATCCCAAAAAATTGGCTAATTGGGTAAGCATGGTGTCAGACTTCATGGATAGGTTCAGATTCAACACGAAAAATGCACCAGATGTCTTCTATATCCAGAATCTCAAGAAGAAGCCCACTGAGACTTTTCGCGAGTACGCTACTCGATGGAGGTCAGAATTAGCGAAGGTCAGGCCGGCATTAGATGAAAAGCAAATGAACAAGTTCTTTGTCAGGGATCAGGATCCACAATATTACGACAGGTTAATGGTAATAGAGAATCACAAGTTCTACAATATCACCAAGATCGGAGAAACGATCGAGGAAGGTATCAAAAGTGGAATGGTGACAAATTTTGAGGCACATCAGCCCACAAATAAAACACTACAATCAGGTGGCATATCAAAGAAGAAAAATGTGGGAACTATAATGGTTGCCCAAGGTCCGAAATATCCATTTGTGTACCAAACACCTCCACCCACATACCAACATTCACCTCCCAGATATCTTCAACCCGCTACCGCCTACCATACCTATAATACCCAACCAACCTATTATCATTCACCTTCAGCTCGTCTAAATTACCAAAAACCCAGGCCCAATTTTGATCGCAAACCACCCAGAAAATACACCCCTATTGCTGAACCCATCGACCAATTGTATGAAAGATTAAAAACTGTTGGATATGTCACCCATATTCCCATTGTGGTTATGGAAAACTTGTCACAATGGGTCAAACCAAACAAGACGTGTGCGTACCATTCCGGTATGAAGGAACATACTATTGATGAATGCCGCACCCTGAAAGATAAGATCCAAACACTGATTGATACCAAGGTCATACAGGCGAAAGAAACCACACCCAATGTCAGCAACAATCCCCTCCCAGATCATAGGGGTGAAGGAGTCAATGTAATATAAACTGATGAAGAATGGGATCCTGAGGGATCAATCGAACTTATTCGAGAAGGTGATGATCCTAAGAAACCGACAGTCATGCTCAATCCCATTGTGGTACAGGTACAACCGCCAGTCAAAGTTCAGATAGCTGCACCGACTCCTTTTGAAGTAGAAGTGACACCACCTGCAACTACACCTGCTCCGTTTGAGGTAGAAATATCCACACCTTTCACTGTGACGGTGACATCCATACCACCTTACAGTTCCAACAATGTACCTTGGGATTATATTTCCGAATCTAGAAGAAAAGGGAAAGCAAAGACGGAAGAGTCTGGCACTGCACAAGGAATGACCAGAACAGGAAAAATTTACACAACTGAGCATTTGGGAGAGACCAGTAAGCAAGCTTCTAACAACTCGTCATTGAAACTGGTCCAGACGACCTTTGGAGGAAAGTACAAGCAAGGGATTATTATTTTGTTGATAACCTGAATAAGACTCCCGCCCAGATATCCATCTTGTCATTGCTGCAAAATTCTGAAGCACACATGAATGCTCTGATGAAGGTACTGAATGAAGCATATGTGCCCAACAACATTACTAGCGGAGAAATGGCCAATATGGTGGGACAAGTGTTGGAAAGCCATAAGATCACCTTCCATGAAGACGAATTTCCACCTGAAGGACTAAGCCACAACAGGGCATTGCACATAAAAATCCCTAAAAATTACAGAAAATTATGGAAAAATACTAGTTCATGCTCATGCACTATTTTGAAATGATATATGTATTTTTTGAAATATATATGGAAACAATTGGGTATCAACAACTTCCCCTCTTTACCTGAGAAGGATGAAAGAGTTGTCGGGTAAAGATATGATGGCCAATTTTGATCGAATAGAGTGATTTGAGAGATATAGGTCGCACTCTAGTTTCCTTGCTACCTACATATTCCTAGTTTTATAGGAATCACGCTGTGTGTAGTTCTGGATCCATTGGTGGAATGAACCGATGGAGTTGTCACAAGGACGGACACAAGGTTTCGAATAGGTTAAACGGTTATGGTGAGCGGGCAGGTTTGAAATAATTTGAAGGAGCTGGAGCGGGATTGCTACTGTTGGGATAATAGTTACTCATTGGGGCCCATGCAAATCAAAAGATACTGCAAGCATATACGTATAAATTTTCATAAATTTAGACATGATGCAAATTCCCTTCAGACATTGAAAACTGTCTTTGGACGGTTGAGGATGACGTCCTTAGACTATGACGTCCCGGGCCATGAATTGTGCGGTAAGAAATTCGCAGGCCATAAAATGATGTTCTCGGGCCATGAAAATGGTGCCTCCAAACCATGACGCCTTTGAATAATGATGTGCATGTTTGAGAGATCCTCAGGCCATGACACGTTGTCTTCCAGCTATGAGGATGGTGCATTCAGACTATGACGCCTTCAGACAAGTTGGCTATATTTCAGCCCATGAGGTGCAGAGGTAGGGCTTAGTCTTGTGTGAAATGGAGGGTAGAGCTTTGCCCGATAGAAGAGAACAATGCAAGAGAGACAGTGTTTAGTCTCGTGCGAGATTCGGGACAGTGCTTAATCCCATTCAAAGGGAAGGTAGGGCTTAGCCTTATGCAAGTGAGGAGGCAGGGCTTAGCCTCATGCAAGGTTCAGGACAATGCTTAGTCCCATGCAAAGAGAAGGCGGAGTTTAGCCTTATGCAACTAGGGAGGCAGGGTTTAGCCTCATGCAAGTATTGAGACATATCTTAGTCTCATGCGGAGAGAAGGTAGTGTTTAGCCTTGTGCAAATAGGGAGGCAGGGCTTAGCCTCATGAAAGGATTAAGACAGGGCTTAGTCTAATGCAAGATTCGGATAATGATTAGTCCCATGCAGAGAGAAGGCAGTGCTTAGCCTTATGCAAATAGGGAGGCAGGGTTTAGCCTCATGCAAGTGATTTGAGACAGGGCTTAGTCTCATGCAAGATTCGGGACAATGCTTAGTCCCATGCAGAGAGAAGGCAATGCTTAGCCTTATGCAAATAGGGAGGCAGGGTTTAGCCTCATGCAAGTGATTTGAGACAGGGCTTAGTCTCATGCAAGATTCGGGACAATGCTTAGTCCCATGCAGAGAGAAGGCAATGCTTAGCCTTATGCAAATAGGGAGGCAGGGTTTAGCCTCATGCAAGTGATTTGAGACAGGGCTTAGTCTCATGCAAGATTCGGGACAATGCTTAGTCCCATGCAGAGAGAAGGCAATGCTTAGCCTTATGCAAATAGGGAGGCAGGGCTTAGCCCCATGAAAGGATTGAGACAGAGCTTAGTCTTAGGCAAAGAGAAGGCAGTGCTTAGCCTTATGCAAATAGAGATGCAAGGATTGAGAAAGGGATTAGTCTCAGGAAAATAGAAGGCAATGCTTAGCCTTATGTAAGTGGAGAGGCATGGCTTAGCCTCATGCAAGGTTCGGGACAATGCTTAGTCCCATGCAAAGTGAAGAGTAAGAGTGAAGTATTCTTAGCTGACATTGTGTTTCATGCATAGCGATTATGTCATTGCGATGGTGTTTATCATGATGATATAGTCCTGCATCCAAAGAAAATTTGTGAGTTTTGCGGGGGGAGGTTGGTTCATGCCTTTGCTTGCTCGATTTGCTCCGCTCTGTCTGATGATCCTGTTCAAGCTATTAGGGTAGCATTTGGCTAAAGCAAAGTTTCTTTTTCAAAATCATGCGTGTATAATTTTCAAAGACATAGTAGTATCCAGTTTAGAAGTTAGTTAGATGAACCAGTAACTATTCCATTACTAGAGACATTGCGACTTTCGCTGCCGTAGAATTTTGAGGGTCCTCAAGATTCTTCCCCAATTAACTAGATGACCTTTCTGACTGCTCCATCTACTGCGGTTGGCTGAACTTGCTTCAGAATTTTGAGGGTCCTCCTCAAAACCAGTTAACTAGATGACCTTTCTGACTTCTCCATCAGCTGCGGTTGGCTGAACTTGCTTCGGAATTTTGAGGGTCCTCAAAATCCTGCCCCAGTTTCTGATTGTGGGGAAAATGGAAATTTTATTGAATTGTGACTGAACCCACAGGGCTGTCTACATATCCCCTCTTAAACGGGAATCAGGTCGAGCGTAGTTCAATTTACATCGTATGAAGAAGCATAAATGGCTTACACATAGTATCTTTTGACTGCATCTTAATTCATAGGGTTTGGCCGGATTTTTCCGTCCTTTTCTACGAGTATGAGCGCTTCTCCTATCAATACTCTTTGAACCATCTAAGGACCTTGCCATTTGGGAGATAATTTCCCTTTGGCCTAATCTTGATGTGGAAATATCCATTTTAGTACCAGCTGCCTCGGTGTGAACTATCTTGGTTTGACCCTTTTATTGAAAGCCTTGGACATTCTGTTATGATAGAGTTGGCCGTGACACACTGCATTCACCCTTTTGTTGTTTATGAGGGCTAATTTGTCATAGCAGTTCCTTATCCATTCTGCATCGCTGAGTTTGGCTTCTTGTATGATTCTTAAAGAAGGAATTTTTACCTCAGCGGGAATGACAGCTTCGGTACCATAAACCAGCAGATAGGGAGTTGCCCCGGTTGAGGTGCGGATTGTGGTACGGTATCCCAGTAAGGCGAATGGTAATTTCTCGTGCCATTTCTTGTGATTCTCTACTATTTCCCTTAATACATTCTTGATGTTTTTGTTGGCGGCCTCAATGTCTCCATTCCTCTTTGGAAGAAGTGATTGGACAATCTCTGAAGGGTGCATTTCTGAGTATCGTTCGCACGCTCCGGGTATTCTCCTTTTGTCAAATATTCTTTAATGCCGTGGAACCAGGGGTTTCCGTCCATTTCTTATTCAACATAAGCATAGTATGCCGACTGATTATGGATCCTCACCAGAATGGGATCGATGAAATTCTTGTCTAGATGTTGTATCATTGATGACAAGGGGGCCAATGCGTCTGCGAATTCATTCTGAATTCTAGGGACATGTCGTAATTCTATCTTTATGAACCTCTTCTTCATTTCTTGTACATGATGCAGATATGGCAGTAGTTTGGAATTCTTGGTAGCCCATTTTCCTTGTACCTGATGTACTAGCAGGTCTGAATCGGTGATTACCAGCAGTTCCTGAATAATAATATCAACAGCCAGGTTGAGCCCTAATATGCAGTCTTCATATTCCGCCATGTTGTTTTTGCATGAGAATTTGAGTTTTGCAGACACCGGATAATGCTTACCAGTTTCTGATACCAAGACGGCTCCGATACCCACTCCTTTAAAATTTGCAGTTCCGTCAAAAAAATCCTCCAACCGTCGTAGGCTTCAGCAATATCTTTTCCTACGAATGATACCTCCTCATCAGGAAAATACATTTTTAGGGGTTCGTATTCTCCTCCTACAGGATTTTCGGCAAGATGATCTGCTAATGCTTGTCCCTTGACTACTTTCGGAGTTACATAGATAGTGTCGAACTCACTCAGCAAGATTTGCCACTTGGCCAGCTTCCCAGTAGGCATGGGTTTTTGAAAGATGTACTTCAGGGGATCCATACTTGATATGAGGTATGTATTATAGGCATAGAAGTAGTGCCTTAGCTTCTCAGCTATCCATGTCAGAGCACAAAATGTGCCTTCCAACAAAGAATACTATGCTTCGTAGGGTGTGAACTTCTTACTCAGATAATATATGGCCTATTATATCTTTCCTATCTCGTCGTGTTGTCCCAAGACACAACCGAAAGCCCCATCTAGTACGAAGACATAGAGTAGCAGTGGTTTACCAAGCTCTGGCGGGAATAAGACTGGTGGTGTGGGCAAGTATTCCTTGATATTGTCAAAAGCCTTTTGACAATCCTCGGTCCAACTGGCTGCGGCATCCTTCTTCATCATTTTGAAAATCGGCTCACATATTATTGTGGACTATGCTATGAAATGGATGATGTAGTTGAGACGTCCCAAGAAACTCATCACATCCTTCTTGCTTTTTGGTGGTGGTAATTCCTGGATAGCTTTAACCTTTGACGGGTCTATCTCTATTCCTAGGCGACTGACGACGAATCCCAACAATTTTTCGGCAGGAACCCTGAATGCACACTTTGCGGGATTTAACTTTAGATTCTACTTCCATAGTCGGTCAAAGAATTTCCTCAAATCTGCTATGTGATCTGTAGCCCTCTTGGATTTGATGATGATGTCATCAATATATACCTCTATTTATTTATGTATCATATCATGGAAGATCGTTGTCATAGCCCTCATGTAGGTGGCCCCAACATTCTTTAGACCTAATGGCACCATTTTGTAGCAGTACACTCCCCACGATGTAATGTAGGCTGATTTCTCGGCGTCTTCTTCGTCCATCCATATCTGATGGTAACCTGTGAAACAATCTACAAAGGACTGGAGTTCATGCTTGGCGCAATTGTCAATCAGAATGTGTATGTTTGGTAGCGGGAAATCATCCTTGGGACTTGCTCTGTTTAGATCCCGATAATCAACACAGACTCTGACTTTCCCATCTTTCTTTGGAACTGGTACAATATTTGTAACGACCCGACCGGTCATTCTGCATTATCGGACACCGTTCCCCTAAATGAAACTTCCCATAGCAGCTTATTATGATTTATGACTTGTGGGGGCAGGTGGTCCGGGATTCGGAAGTGTTTAGGATGCTATAGGAACACTTGGTTCCTTAAGGTTGGCCTTTAAGGCCAAGTTTGACTTCGGTCAACATTTTGGGTAAAAGACCTCAGAATCGAGTTTCGACGGTTCCGGTAGCTTCGTATGATGATTTCGGACTTGGGCGCATGTTCGGAATGGGTTTTGGATGACCCAAGGGCGTTTCGGCGCCCAATATTGAAATAAGAGTTCCTTAGGTTCCTATGGTTGTTTGGGACATGTTTTTGAGTTATCGAGGTCCGGGTGGAATTTTGAGACCGGGAATAGTTCAGTTATGTCATTTATGACTTACCTGAAAAATTTGGTGTTATTCTGAGTAGTATAGAATGGTTCGACGCGTTGTTAGCGAAGTCTAGAAAACTTAAAGTTCCTAAGTTTGGTTCTAGGGGTTTTGAGGTGTGATTTTGAGTTTTAGCGTTGTTTTGGGTGTTCCAAAGGCTCGAGCGAGTTCGTATTATGATTTGGGACTTGTTGGTATACTTGACGGGGGCTCGGGTGGGCCGAGGTTCCTCCCGGGCACCACACGAGGCCAAAAAACCAGCTGAAATAGCTGTTGGCGCACCTGTTCTGGTGTGACCGCAGGTGCGGTTGCCCAGTCGCAGGTGCGACCCCCAGCGGGCAGCCATTTCTCACAGGTGCGGACAAAGTTTCGCAGGAGCGGAGACGCACCACAGGTGCGAGCCCAGGCCTCCTTATCCTTTTTCGCAAGTGCGACCTTTGCTCGCAGGTGTGGTTCTCAAGCCGCAGGTGCGGAACCACTGTCAGGCAGTGTGTTTCTTTAAAATACAGGATTTCTTAATTTATCTTCATTTTCTTCCTCCATTAGAGCACTTGAGAGCTTGGAAAAAGCGCTCCACGACCCAACCACTGAAAGGTAAGTAAATTCTATCCTAAAGTGCTTAATGCATTCATTCTTAGTAGGATTTAACTAATTAATTAGTGGAAAACTTAGGAATTTGGGTAGTAACCTAGGTCCTTCGAGAATTTAGAAAAATTATCCGTGAATTAGCTATGAAATCATACAAAAAATCATATATTAATGATCCTTAGGCTATGGGTGAGTGTTTTCTTCAAGAATTTTTGAAATCCGAGCATGCAGGCCCGGGGTTGGATTTTGGATTTTTTCAAAAATGGTGAATTCGACTAAATAATAGGAGAATTTTATGATTTGAATATAAATTGATATATTTTTATAATATTTGGCTAGTTTCGAGTCTGTGGGTGTCGAGTTCAGATTTTTGGGCGCATTCTTGACCCCGGGGTAGGTGAGACGCAAGGTGAGTCTCCTTTCTAACCTTGCAAGGGGGAGTTGTCCCCCTAGGTGATTTAAATGCTATGTGTGATAATATTGGGGGCTACGTACGTACAAAAGTGACGAGAGTCCGCACGTAGCGGCTATTACTATTATGTTCGGGTAGTTAGGCCTACACCATGCCTTATGTTTCCTTTGAAATGAACTATATGTTTAGTGAATTCATGTTACATGCGGCTTGTTTCCCTGAGATCGTGGAATTTATGTAATTTTAAGGAATTGATGAAGAAAAGTAATTTATAAAGAATAAATATGTGGATTGTGTGTGCATGTTACCTCTTCACAGTTTACATTCCGCGAGCGGAGTGTGATTTCCCCCACTGTTATGGCAACGGACCGTACGCCACGGCGGATTGAGAGATGCAATTTTGGTTCGGGCCGTTTGATCCTCGGTAGTGCATAGAGAGGATTACTTTAGGGCAAAGATGCACTTTTGGTTCGGGCCGTTCGATCCTCGACAGTGCATATATATGAGTACTTTGTGGAGAGGTGCACTTATGGTTCAGGCCGTTCGACCCTCGGCAGTGCACATACATGACTATCTTATGGCTCCGGCCGGTTTTCCTTACCCTGCATGCGCATGATTTATTTGTTACTAAATTCATGGACATTGATTTGACAGATATTTGGGGAAGGTGAAGTAGTAATTATTTTATTCATTCCCAGTACTTCCTTGGATTTCAGTGCGTTATATATATTTTTTTCTTCACTGCCTTTACATGCCTACCGTTTCTCTCATATTCTGTTAAATTTTATTGTTGGACCTTAGTGAGTGTCATGTTGACCTCTCGTCACTACCTCTTCGAGGTTAGGCAAGATACTCACTGGGTACATATATATATTTATGTACTCATGCTACGCTTCTGTATATAATTGTATAGGTTCTGAGGCTGGTGCATATGGTTGTCGGACCAGAGCTTGACTTTGATATTAGACGGGCCCGACTTCACGGTGAACTGCTTTTCTCCTGGTGATCTCCGGCAGCACCATGGGGTTTCTTTTTCTTATTTCCCGTCTATTTCCTTCAGACAGTGGGACTGTATATTATATCTTTTGTATATTCTGTTAGTATGCCGATAGGACTTGTGACACTAGTTCCTGACACACATGTGTTAGGTATTATGGATTTCGGGTTTGTATATATATTGGCTCACGCCTTTTCATGACTTCTTTTGATTAAAAACTGGCTAATTATCCTTGTCGATTCATGTTTTAAGTTTTAAAAAAAAACTGAGTATATGTTGAAATGTTTAATCTAATAAGAAAGAACCCATAGTGAATTGAGAGTTGGCTTGCCTGACCCTGCTGCTGGGCGCCATCACGGCCTAAGTTAGGATTTTGGGTCGTGACAACATGGTATCAGAGCACTAGGTTCACGTAAGTCTCACGAGTCACGGGCAAACCCAGTAGAGTCTTGCGGATCCGTACGTAGACGTCTGTACTTATCTTCAGAAGGCTATAGGGTGTTAGGAAATCTCTCTTTATTCTTATTCTATCATGCAGTCAATGATTTACTAAATTCATTCTTCTACTCTCTAACAGATGGTGAGGAGGCATGCATCTGATGTTCCAGACCAGGGAAGAGCCGCTACCCCCGCTGTCCAAGGCCGCGGCAGAGGTCGGGGGAGGGTACCGGCCCACGATAGGGGACAAGGGCGTCCCGAAGCTATCCCAGTTCCTCCACCATATAGCCCTATTATATAGGAGCATGACGAGGTGCCTCCAGCAGATCCTACACTGGTAGACTTCATGACGGTGCCAGGCTTCCAGGCAGTCATGGGCCGTATGATGAGATTTATGGACACTATGTCCCGGGCTTGTTTATTTTCAGCAGATCCTGCCACTTCTCAGAGGGGAGGGGGAGTCCAGACCCCTACTGCCCAGGCTGCAGGCCAGACAGCAGTATTACATCATACCCCGGGTACACTGCCATGGGTGGGGTCCAGCCTATTGCAGCAGCTCCTGAGCCTAGGATTGGATAGATGGACTCGATTTCACCCTCCAGTATTCGGTGGTGAGCGAGGCGAGGATGCCCAGGATTTTATGGATAGGTGTAGGGACAGACTGCACAACATGAGGATACTAGAGTCCCACGGAGTGGATTTCACTACCTTTCAGTTGGAGGAGCTCGTAGGTGGTGGCAGCCCTACATTCTCAGTAGGCCAGCAGATTCTCTTTCTGTCACTTGGGAGCAGTTCACGCAGATGTTTCTAGATAGATATATCCCACCCTCTGAGAGGGAAGAGTTACTGTATCAGTTTGAGCGGCTAGAGTAGGGACAGATGTCAGTGACAGATGTCAGTGACAGATTATGAGGCCAGATTTTCAGAGTTGTCTCGCCATGCACTTATGATACTACCTACTGATGCAGAGAGGGTGCAGAGATTTGTGGCTGGGTTGCATTCAGGTATTAGGGCCACCATGGTCCGAGAGGTGGAGATGGGTACTCCTTATCAGCTCGTGGTAGAGATTGCTCGCAGGATGGTGGGGTATCGGTCGAGGAGCAGAGGCAGCAGAGCAAGATGGCTAGATTCTTTGGAGATTTCATAGGTGCCCTAGCTAGGGGCAGGGGTGGGTATAGCAGTGGTCAGCCCAGCAGGCCTTTATATTCAGCACCTCCACCACCTCCCCGAGGTGTTCCAGTGAGGCCTCATTTCAGCGCCATGCCAGAGCATTCCTACCATTCTCTAGCCATTCAGAGTTCACCCAGTGGTTATCCCAGTCATCCGAGATCCTCCGACCTTTACTTTAGTGCTATGCTAGAGGGCTCTCATCGCCCTCCGGCCATTCAGGGTTCTTCTCCGGGGCAGCAGACTATGGTACCTGGGAGTTGTTACGACTGTGGAGATCCATGTCATATGAGGAGGCAATGTCCCAGGTTTCGGGGCAAGGCCGTACAACAGGGTTATCAGCCGATGGTTCTGGCACCAGCAGTCCGGTACCTAGAGATTGAGGACAGGTCGGCAGGGGTTGTCCTAGGGGTGAAGTCCAGTTAGGGGGAGGTCAGGCAGCTCTTGTTCACTCTGGTGGAGCTCAGTCTTCCGGTAATCCTGCCAGATTCTATGCTATTCCAGCCAGATCAGATGCAGTGGCCTCAGACGCCGTGATCACAGGTATTATTACAGTATGTGGTAGAGAGGCATCAGTGTTATTTTATCCAGGATCCACTTATTCTTATGTTTCGGTCTTATTTTCTCATTTCCTGGATGTCCCTCGTGAGTCCTTGGGTTCTCCTATTTATGTGTCCACTCCCGTGGGTGATTCTGTGGTTGTAGACTGGATTTGTCGGTCCTGCGTGATTTCATTTTGTGTGTTCGAGACTCGAGCGGATCTCTTATTTCTCGACATGGTTGATTTTGAGATTATTCTAGGAATAGATTGGCTATCTCCTTATCATGCCGTGCTAGATTTCCATGCCAAGACAGTTACTTTATCCATGCCCGAGTTGCCTAGGCTGGAGTGGAGAGGTTCCTCAGTTAGTGCAGCAAGCTGGGTCATTTCATTCATGAAGGCTCGTCATATGGTCGAGAAGGGTTTTCTGGACTATTTTGCTTATGTGCGGGACACCACCTCCGAGTCTTCGACGATTGATTCAGTGCCAGTGGTTCGAGAGTTTGCTGATTTCCTTCAGACCTTCCAGGCATGCCTCCGTACCGTGATATTGATTTCTGCATTGATTTAGCTCTAGGCACCCAGCCTATATCTATTCCTCAGTACCGTATGGATCCAAAAGAGTTGAAGGAGTTAAAGGATCAACTTGAGGAGTTGTTAGCTAAGGGGTTCATCAGACCGAGTGTATCGCCGTGGGGTGCTCAAGTTCTATTCGTGAAGAAAAAGGATGGGTCCATGCGGATGTGTATTGATTACCGCCAGTTGAACAAGGTTACCATTAAGAACAAGTATCCTTTGCCGCACATCGATGATTTGTTTGACCAGTTGCAGGGTGCTCGTGTGTTTTCTAAGATTGATTTGGGATCAGGGTATCATCAGTTGAGGATTCGGACTTCAAATGTTCGGAAGGCTGCATTTCGTATGAGATATGGCCATTATGAGTTCCTGGTGATGTACTTTGGCTTGACTAAGGCCCCAACAACATTCATGGACTTGATGAATATGGTGTTCAGGCCGTATATTAATTCCTTTGTCATTGTCTTCATAGATGACATCTTGATTTACTCATGTAGCCTGGGGGAGCACGAGCAGCATTTGAGAGTTGTGCTTCAGACTTTGCGAGAACAGAAGCTATATGCTAAGTTCTCCAAGTGTGAGTTCTGGTTGGATTCCATGGCATTATTGGGGCATGTGGTATCCGGAGAGGATATCAAGGTTGATCCTCAGAAGATCGAGGTAGTTCAGAGTTGGTCGCGTCCTACTTTAGCTACAGAGATCATGAGCTTTTTGGGCCTAGCATGCTATTATCGCCAATTTGTGGAGGGGTTCTCTTCTATTGCAACTCCATTGACTAGATTGACTCAGAATAATGCCCCATTCCGATGGTCTGACGAGTGTGAGGCAAGCTTTCAGAAGCTCAAGACAACATTGACCTCAGCACCAGTTCTAGTATTGCCCTCCGGTTCTAGGATGTACACAGTATATTGCGATGCTTTGCGCGTTGTCTTGGGGTATGTATTGATGCAGGAATGGAGATTTATTGCTTATGCTTCACGCCAGCTGAAGGTTCATGAGAAGAACTATCCTGTGCACGATTTGGAGTTGGCGGGGATTGTTCATGCTCTTAAGATTTGGAGGCACTACCTGTATGGAGTGTCCTGTGAGGTTTATACAGACCACCGTAGCTTGCAACACTTTTTCAAGTAGAGGGATCTTAATTTGAGGCAGCACAGATGGCTTGAGTTGTTGAAGGATTATGATATCACCATTCTTTATCATCCGGGCAAGGCAAACGTGGTAGTAGATGCTTTAAGAAGGAAGGTGGAGAGTATGGGTAGCTTGGCCTATATCGCAGCAGAGGAGAGGCCTCTAGCCTTGGACATTCAGTCCTTGGCCAGTCACCTGGTGAGTTAGACCTTTCAGAGCCTCGTCTAGTTGTAGCACATGTGGTTGCTCAGTCTTCATTATTGGGGGAGATTAAGGCCCGCAGTTCTATGATCCGTGCTTAGCAGAGCTTCGGGAGACAGTGGTTCAGGGTAGGGCCAAGGAGGTTACTACAGGCGAGGATGGTGTTCTTAGACTTCAGGGATGCTTATGTGTTCCTAATGTTGATGGCCTGAGGGGGAGGATTCTAGAGGAGGCATACAATTCTCGGTATTCTGTTCATCCTGGTGCTACGAAGATGTATCGTGATTTGAAGCAGCATTACTGGTGGAGGCGGATGAAGAGGGATATTGTGGAGTATGTGACTAGGTGTCTAAATTGCCAGTAGGTGAAGTATGAGTACCAGAGGCCAGGAGGCCTACTTCAGCAGATGCCCATTCTTGAGTAGAAATAGGAGCGCATCACTATGGACTTCGTGGTTGGGTCGCCTCGGACTTTGCGGAAGGTTGACGCGATTTGGATCATCGTGGATAGATTTACCAAATCGGCGCATTTCATTCCAGTAGCTACTACTTATACTTCTAAGAGGTTGTCCCAGATCTACATTCGGGAGATAGTCCGGTTGCACGGTGTGCCGGTGTCCATTATATCATATCGAGGTCCTCAGTTCACCTTGCATTTCTGGAGATCATTGCATAGTGAGATGGGCACCCAGATATACCTCAGCACAACATTTCACCCTAAGACGGATGGTTAGTCGGAGCGTACAGTTCAGATATTGGAGAACATGCCCAGGGCATGCGTGATTGACTTCCGAGGTCAGTGAGACCAGTTCTTGCCTTTGGCCGAGTTTTCTTACCAAAATAGTTATCAGTCCAGTATTGAGATGGCACCATTTGAGGCTTTGTATGGCCGGCGATGCCGTTCTCCTATCGGGTGGTTTGACCTGGCGAGGCTAAGTTATATGGCACCGACCTGGTGAGGGATGCTTTGGAGAAAGTGAAGTTGATCCAGGAGAGGCTCCGCACTGCACAGTCCAGACAGAAGAGTTACGCGGGTCAGAGGGCACATGATGTATCATTTATGGAGGGAGACAAGCCAAGCCCGAGGTTTATAGGTCCCTTCGAGGTATTGAGGTGAGTTGGGGAGGTTGCTTATGAGCTTGCCTTACCTCCCAGTTTATCAGGAGTTCATCCAGTTTTTCATGTATCCATGCTCCGGAGGTACCACGCTGACTTCTCTCACGTGGTTGATTTCAGCCTTATTCAGTTGTATGAGAGGTTGGGCTATGAGGAGGAGCCAGTTGCTATTATTGATAGACAGGATCGCTAGTTGAGGTCCAAGAGAGTTTATGCAGTGAAGGTTCATTGGAGGGGATAACCAGTCGAGGAAGCGACCTCGAAGTCCGAGGAGGGCATGCAAAGAATATATCCGCACTTATTCAGCACTTCAGGTATGATTCTAGACCCGTTCGAGGATGAACATTTGTTTAATAGGTGGAGAATGTAACGACCCGACCGGTCGTTTTGTGTTATCAGACTCCGTACCCCTAAATGAAACTTCCCATAGTGGGGCTTATTGTGATTTATGACTTGCGGGGGCGGGTGGTCCGGGATTCGGAAGTGTTTAGGATGCTATTGGAACACTTAGTTCCTTAAGGTTGGCCTTTAAGGCCAAGTTTGACTTCGGTCAACATTTTGGGTAAACGACCTCGGAATCAAGTTTCGACGATTCCGGTAGCTTCGTATAATGATTTCGGACTTGGGCACATATTCAGAATAGGTTTTGGATGACCCGGGGGCGTTTCGACGCCCAATATTGAAATAAGAGTTCCTTAGGTTCCTATTGTGGTTTGGGACATGTTTTTGGGTTATCAAGGTCCGGGCGGAATTCTGAGACCTGGAATAGTTCCGTTATGTCATTTATGACTTGCCTGCAAAATTTGGTGTTATTCCAAGTAGTATATGTCGATTTGGCGCGTTGTTAGCGAAATATAGAAAACTTAAAGTTCCTAAGTTTTGTTCTAGGGGTTTTGAGCTGTGATTTTGAGTTTTAGCGTTGTTTTGAGTGTTCTGAAGGCTCCAGCGAGTTCGTATTATGATTTGGGACTTGTTGGTACATTTGCACGGGGGCTCGGGTTGGCCGAGAGGCCTCCCGGAAACCACACGAGGCCAAAACACCAGCTGAAATAGTCGCTGGTGCACCTGTTCTGGTGTGACCGCAGGTGCGGTTGCCCAGTCGTAGGTGCGGGACCTCTCCTGCGGTCCCAGCCTCACAGGTGGGACTCCCAGGAGGCAGCCATTTCTCGTAGGTGCGGACAAAGTTTTGCTGGAGTGGAGAAGCAGGTGCGGTCTCCTCTCCGCAGGTGCGAGCCCAGGCCTCCTCGTCCTTTTCCGCAGGTGCGAGCCTTTGCTCGCAGGTGCGAGACCGTAGGTGCGGTCCTCGAGCTGCAGGTCCGGAACCTCTCTCAAGCAGTGTGTTTCTTTAAAATACGATATTTCTTCATTTGTTTTCATTTTCTTCCTCTATTAGAGCACTTGAGAGCTTGTAAAAAGGGCTCCACGACCCAACCACTGAAAGGTAAGTAAATTCTATCCTAAAGTGGTTAATGCATGCATTCTTAGTAGGACTTAACTACTTAATTAGGGGAAAACTTAGGAATTCGGGTAGTGACCTAGGGCCTTCGAGAATTTAGAAAATTTTTCCGTGAATTGGCTATGAAATCATACAAAAATCGTATATTAATGATCCTTAGGGTATGGGTGAGTGTTTCCTTCAAGAAGTTTTGGAATCCGAGCATGCGGGCCCGGGGTTGGATTTTGGGATTTCTTCAAGAATGGTGAATTCGACTAAATAATAGGAGAATTTCATGCTTTGAATATAAATTGATATATTTGTATAACATTTGGCTAGTTTCGAGTTCGGAGTTTCGGGCGCATTCTTGACCCGGGGAGTAGGTGCGACGTGAGGTGAGTCTCCTTTCTAACCTTTTAAGGGGGAATTGTCCCCCTAGGAGATTTAAATGCTATGCGTGGTAATTGTGGGGGCTACGTACGTACAAAGTGACGAGAGTCCGTACGTAGTGGCTATTACTATTATGTCCGGTTAGTTAGGCCTACACCGTGCCTTATGTTTCCTTTGAAATGAACTATATGTTTAGTGAATTCGTGTTACATACGGCTTGTTTCCCTGAGATCATGGAATTTAAGTAATTTTAAGGAATTTATCATGAAAAGTAATTTATAAAGAATAAATGTGTAGATTCTGTGTGCATGTGACCGCTTCGCAATTTACATTCCGCGAGCGGAGTGTGGTTTCCTCCACTCTTATGGGAACGGGTCGTACGCCACGGAGGATTGAGAGATGCACTTTTGGTTCGGGCCGTTCGATCCTCGGCAGTGCATAGAGAGGATTACTTTAGGGCAAAGATGCACTTTTGGTTCGGGCCGTTCGATCCTCGGCAGTGCATAGATGTGAGTAATTTGTGGAGAGGTGCACTTGTGGTTCGGGCCGTTCGACCCTCGGTAGTGCACGGACATGACTATCTTATGACTCCGGCTGGGTTTCCTTACCCTGCATGCACATGATATATTTGTTACTAAATTCATGGACATTGATTTGACAGATATTTGGGGGAAGGTGAAGTAGTAATTATTTTATTCATTCCCAGTACTTCCTTGGATTTCAGTGCCTTATATATATTTGTTGCTTCACTGCCTTTACATGCCTACCATTTCTCTCATATTCTGTTAAATTTTATTGTTGGACCTTAATGAGTGTCATGTCGACCTCTAGTCACTACCTATTTGAGGTTAGGCGGGATACTCACCGAGTGCATATATATTTATGTACTCATACTACGCTTCTGTACTTAATTGTACAGGTTCTGAGGCTGGTGCATCTGGTTGTCGGACCAGAGCTTGACTTTGATATTAGACGGGCCTGATTTCACGGTGAGCTGCTTTTCTCCTGGCGATCTCCGGCAGCACCATGGGGTTTATTTTGCTTATTTCCCGTCTATTTCCTTCAGACAGTGGGACTGTATATTATATCTTTTGTATATTCTGTTAGTATGCCCGTAGGACTTGTGACACTAGTTCCTGGCACACACATGTTACGTATTATGGATTTTGGGTTTGTATATATTGGCTCACGCCTCTTTATGACTGCTTTTGATTAAAAACTGGCTAATTATCCTTGTCGATTTATGTTTTAAGTTTAAAAAAAACTGAGTATATGTTGAAATGTTTAATCTAATAAGAAAGAACCGATAGTAAATAGAGATTTGGCTTGCCTGACACTGCTGTTGGGCTCCATCATGGCCTAAGTTAGGATTTTGGGTCGTGACAATATTGGCCAACCAGGTTGGGTACTCAACTACAAGGGACTGGAGTTCATGCTTCGCGCAGTTGTCGATCAGAATGTGTATGTTTGTTAGAGGGAAATCATCCTTGGGACTTGCTCTATTTAGATCCCGTTAATCAACACAAACTCTGACTTTCCCATATTCTTTGGAACTGGTACAATATTGGCCAACCAGGTTGGGTACTCAACTACTCTGAGGACCTTGGCTTTGATAAGCTTAGTGACTTCCTCTTTGATTTTCAGGCTCATGTCTGGCTTGAATTTCCTGAGTTTTAGCTTCACTGGCGGACACACTGGATTTATAGGTAACTTGTGAGCCACTATGGATGTGCTCAACCCTTTCATATCATCGTATGACCATGCAAAGATTTCCTCATATTCTTTTAGGACCCGAGTGTATTCTTCTTTCTCTAACGATGACAAATGGATGCTTATGCGGTTTTCCTTGACGGTTTTGGAATCTCCCAAGTTGAATATCTCGGTCTCGTCCATGTTGGACTTGGGCTTCTTCTCAAAGTTCTCCACTTCTCTGACAATTTTCTCAGGTATTACGTCCTCATCTTCTGTTTCTTCGGAGTCACTGTCCTTCTGTTGCATTGTCTCATTACATGTCACAGTCGTTGGTTCATCAAGGTAAGAAATAGTAATAATGTAGGGATAAAGATATTAAAAATAGTAATAATAAAACAACAAGGCATTTAAAATGTTAAACAAAATGATTTTAAATAATTTTTTTCGAAACGGAACACTGAAAATATTATTTAAAAAAATGCCAAAGAGGAAATCATTTTCAAAGGTAAACAATACTACCAGCCTTGCTACCCCAGGACTCGTCGGGCCCTTGATGGTTTAGTAGTCCAATTCTTGAGAGATGCTCCCTTCTCCACAATTCGGATAGTGAGGCCTTCTTCCTCCTCCTTCTCAACTATTACACAACAATCCATATCACCGTCTTCCAAAAACAAATTCCTCAATTCTTCCAAGGCTTCTTCTTCCTCTGATCCCCATATGTATCGGCCTGCTGGAAGGCCTGATTCAGGTGCGACACGGGTTGCTCAAGAGGATAGTATGGACCACGCCATGGTGGAGACCAATTCCGATATTCCTGCCAGGTATACTGATATCCGAGTCTGAAGGTTGTGCCATGGCGCTTCAGTTGTACTGGTTTGGAGATACCTTGAAGCTTTTTACCAAGCCCCTTACCCGGTTCATACCTTGCCCATGCCAGCATGCTCTCTATTTTTCTACTCTACCATTTATCCTTCTCAATCGCGTTAACACGTTCGATGCGATGGTAGGTTTCTCCACCTAACTTCCTTCTGTTTTCTACCACTGGAACAGTCTGACTGGTGTAAATGGGGCTCCCATCTTCATGGATGATCACTTCTTGATGGTTCCATTCAAATTTTACCGCTTGGTGCAAAGTAGATGCAACAACTCCATCGGCATGTATCCAAGGCCGTCCCAACAGCAGATTGTAGGAGGCGGATATGTCTAGTACCTGGAATTCAGCATCGAACCAGGTGGGACCCCTTTGCAGGCATATGTTGGTTTCTCCAATCGTGGCTCTTTGCGACCCATCGAATGCTTTCACATTCATAGATCATGCTCGTATTTCATGTAGGCCCTTGCCCAACCTCTTAAAAGTTGTCAGGGGGACAGATGTTGAGGCTGGACCCTCCGTCTATCAGAACTCTGGCAATGAACTTATCTTCACATTGCACTGTGAATTAATTTATTCCAGCATTTTATTATCTAAATAATTATTAATTGCATCACAAATGATTTTATAATAATTTTATTACTTAATTATTATCATTTATATTTATATTAATCTTTAATCATTTTATGCATAATTATATTTACATCTTTAGGTTATAATTGCAATAACTTTGCAATAATAGCTCATGCATGCATAATTACTTGATTTACATGGAAAGTGAATTTTTATATTTTTACAATATTTATTTTAAATCATTTTCATATACAAATAGCATTTTTATCATTTACTAATTATTTTTATAAATTATTTTATTATTTTAAGTGGGTATTTAAAATATAGCCTCTTTCTTTAATTAATTTTCGGACCTCACAGCCCAATACTAACCAGCCCAAATTACCCTAACCGATAACCCAATACCCAATACACTACCCATACCCATACCCATACCCATACCCGCCTAATTAAACCCACCCCACCTAAATATCCAATCTTGGATGTTCATTTCAGAAGATCAACGATCCTAAACTACCCAAACCCTTTTAATATATCAAAACCCCTCCAAACCCTATTTCATTTCCCCCCAAACCGGTAGTCACCTGATCTTCTCTCTCACCCCACAAACCCTAGCCCATCGTCACATTTTTCCCTCTTGATTCATGTGATTTTCGTTCGATTCCATGCCTTATTTGGCTTCATTTCTCTATTGGTTATACGATCCTGATGCTACTTGATTCTTTTGCCTCAAATGGCAAGTGAATATCAAGAGACTCAAACCAGATTTGGTTCAAGGTCTCCCATATCTCGATTATTCCGTCTGTGTTCACTCATAATACCCGTGAGTACGAATATTTTCTTATTTTAGGGTTACAAATCTCTGGTTCAAACTAGATTTGGTTCGATTCTGTTTATTTTTTACGAATCTGGCTATTTTTGGTTGAATCAGATCTTCTGAGATCTGAAGCGATTTTATTTTTATTGTGGTATTTCTCCTTTAAAATTTCGGTACTTCTGTCTCTTATAATATTTTATTATTATTATTGATCGATTTTTTTTAGCCTAGAAGCTAGGGTTTTAATTTCAACAGATTTTGCAAAAAAATGTTTTAATCTTTAAAGGTTTTCATCTCTTTGTATTTCTTAGGGTTTCCTTATTTATTTTGACTGATTTTACTTATTAGATGTCTTTGTATTTCTTAGGGTTTCGATTGTTTGACTGTTTATTATATTGTTTCTGCCCGTTAACCTTTAACTCTATTGATTAAGTGTTAATTGATTTTACTTACCTAAATTAGGGTTTGAAATCAAATTTCCTTTAGTATTATTATTTCTTTATTAATATTATACATGTTCTTACCTTATTTATGTGATTAATTATCCGTACTACTGGCTTGGTTTTGTTCTGTGATTAATGCAGCCAACTCTTAATTAATTTTTGAATTAGTTCTTACCTTATTTAACCTTATTCTTAGCCACCAATCAATTCCGTATAAGGTTTTCCTTAAATTAAGTGGTACTTTACTCGATTCTGTCTTGTTAATTGATTCATGCTGACCTTAATTGATTGTTAGGGAAAAGGATTTCACACCTTATTTGTATGTGACTGGCTCATTACATTATTGGTTTTACTCCATTGTGTGCTATTTAAACCTCTTCCTTGTTCTGATTCTCAGAAGGCTTGACAACCCATTTTAGAACAACTTTTCAAAATGAACCACTCTACAACTCTACAAGGCTCGAACTCTCATATTCTCACAAAAAACTTAAGCTCTATTTGTTCTCTTGTTCTGGATTCTACACTAAGTGGCAATTATTTGGCCGGCTGAAAGCCAAGGCCAAATTCTATGGAACTTAACTGCTATTGCATTCTTACTTGCTTTCTTCTCTACTGGTATGCCCTAACTCTTGCTATTCTGTTCTCTATGATTTATTCAACTAGTCTGTTTCAATCCTCAGCATAACTCTGTCTTTATATGATTACTTCAAAATAATGTGAACCCTTTCCTAAGTTAGCTTTAATGTTCAGTCTGTTTCTTCTTCTAAACTCTTCCAAATACTATAAGCATGTAACCCAAAATATGTTTGTGGTTTAATTCATAGCTCATGTCTGTTTCTGTCTATGTGTTTAAGCCATGATTGTTTTAAATACTAGCATGAGTATTAGATATCATCCTGTTTGACAATGTGCTGAACATGAACTTTGTTTGCTTTTTGGTGCAGTCGGCCTGCAACTCAGTGTTCTAAAATTTCCTTCTTCTGAAAATTTAACTGTTTTAAAACCTGCCCCTTTAGTCCTTTAGGTTCTCACTACCTCCAGTGTGACCATTGTCTAGGGTCCTTGAGACTCCTTTTAACTCTGGCACATTGAGGGTGGTCTTCCAACCTTTTATGAGTTATCTTTCTGAATGTGGTTCTGGTGTGAGCATTGCCCGGGGTCCTTGAGGCCCTTGGGAACTATGACACACTGGAAGCCTGATTTTAATGTACCATGGATGGATCACTACTATGCTCCCAAGCTGTTATGTTTGCAGGCCTGGTTTCCGGGTTTAGANGGGGGGGGGGGGGGGTCTTATATCTTTGTCCAAAATACTGGGTAGAAATCCTGCTTATAGGATTTAATTGTGCTGGTTGAATTACGTGAGTACTAGACTGTGTTTAGAGATCCTAACTATAGGATTTTCCTGATTATTTTGATTCTGTGTTTTCACATTCGCATACTAGAGATCCTGCTTATATAAATTCTCGTTTAATTCTGCATTAGAAATCCTGTTCATAGGATCTACACATATTTTCAAGAAAATGTGCATTAGTGACCATGTCTATAGGATCCTGTTTGTTTGAAATAATAATCTTTTCTGGGAATCTGCTTAATTTCTGCCCACATACGGTTAATAGATACCATGCCTATAGGAATAAAACATTAGTTTCAAACTTAGAAATCATGCCTATAGGATTTAAACTAATAGATATCATGCCTACAGGGGTTTAAATCGAGTTAACAATTAGAAATCATGCCTATAGGGGTTTTAATCAATTCAGCAATTAGAAAGCATGCCTATAGTATTTAAAAGGAATAAAAACTTGTCTTTATGAGTTAAATTCAGTATTACACTTAGAAACCATGTTTATAGGTCTGTAATTTGTAAATTCGTAGAAATCATGCCTATAGGATTCTGTTAATCAATTCTGAATTCAAGCAATTCTGGCCATCACTTAGGAAATCTGTAGGACTCATTAATGATTCTGGGCTTAAAATTGTGACATATTACCTGCTTGGGATGCCCAAATTAGCGCTGAATAAAATCAGTAGGCAAACAAATAGGTCACAATGATCGCCTTAATAAAACTGTCTTTATATTTTGCTTATGCTCATATATGCTCATATAGATATCCTGCCTATAGGATCCTAAAATTAACGAAGTTTTTTGTTTCAATTGCGTGCTTTTGTTGTTTACGTGTGGATGTCAATGTGGGACCTTATTTGTTTATTTGAAAGTCCTATTTGTCTTTTGTTTGTCACCAAGATTTCTCATTTTTAAGTAACATAGATTGGTCTAGAACCATCCTAAATAGAGGTCCTAACACCTCCAGGGCCATAGGTAAGGGATGGGTAGCGCACGTATAAGGAACGAGCTAGACGTTATTAGAACACTTAGGTAACAACTGAAAGATAGTAATTGGGAATTAAGGAGATGATATCCCGTGCGCTAATGCTATGAGTAACACCCCAACTTGGGGAAGTTACAAAATAATGCATGGAATGATCCTATAGGCTAAAAAACCTAGGACTCCCTTTAATCCTGTTTAAAGTAACTTGTATTGTCCAAATTGTTTTCCTCCCCTTTTAGACTAATTTTCTTAATTTAAGTTCGGCCGGGACCCACCGTTGTGGACCTCGAGGGGTGCCTAACACCTTCCCCTCAAGATAATTTGAGTCCTTACTTGTTCTCTGGTGATGCAAACTTGTTTATGAGTTGATTGCTCTAGGTGCCCTAACGCACCTTAATCTGTTAGGTGGCGACTATTCCAATCCCAATCCCAAAAAGAAGGAGTTGTCCCAGAAATGTCGAAACCCGATTTCACGAGAAAAAGAGGGGCGCAACATATAGGATCTAAAACTGGATCAAATTATATAAATCATGCCTATAGGATCTAAAACTGGATCAAATTGTAGAATGCACGTTTACATGCCTGAATTCGTTTAATTATCATTTTTGCCCGTTTACTCATGAGTTTCCAAATACTGTGTTGTTACCCTCACTAGAAAACATGCCTATAGGATTAAAATAAATATATCTGGATCTGTTTCTATGACTTGCCACTATTTACTATCACATAAAACACCTAGATACCGTGCTAGTAGGCTTAATCATATTATGCTAAGAATAGTAGACAAACTTATGTAGGTTCTACTAATCTCATTAAGAAACTCATTTTGTACATGACTATATGCTCGTTCATTCAATATCATATAGATATCCTGCCTATACGATCCTGCAATTAATAAAATCTGTCAATGTTAACCAGTTTGGCGTGCATTTGATGTCTAAATGTGGAGGCTAACTTGGGCCTATACTTGTTTCAATTTGAAAGTCCTAACTGTTTTTGTCCATCACTTAGTATTTTACTTTTGAGCAGCCTAAGTTAAGGTCTAGAACCACCCTGAAATAGAGGTCCAAATGACTCCTGGACCATAGGCATGGGACGGGTAGTGCATGCATAGGGCACGACTTAGAATTAAATAGAGTGCTTTAGGTAAACAACTTAAAGATAGTAATCGGATAGCAGGATAAAATTGTCTGTGCTCGCTGAATAATATGTGTAACACCCTATATTGAGGGAGTTACAAAATATTATTTATGTTGCACGGGGTGATCCTTTAGGCTAAAAAACTTAGGACCCCCCATTTCTGTTAAGATAATTCTTTATTTATCCAAACTGTTCCTTTTTCTCTTAGACTAATTCACATAATTCGAATTCGGCTGGGACTCACCGTTATGGACCTCGAGGAGTGCCTAACACCTTCTCCTCAAGGTAATTTGAGCCCTTACCCGCTGGTGACACAAACTAGTAAACCCGAGTCATTTGCAAATAGGTGCCCTAACGCACCTTAATCCATTAGGTGGCAACTCTCTCTTTTAATGACCCTTCCTTTAAAAGAGTTGTCAATGTTCAAACCTGATTTCACGAGAAAAAGGGGCGCGACAGCATGGCGACTCCGCTGGGGATATTTTATAGGCTCTTACCATAATGAACTTGGTCTATGTGAATTAGTCTCCCTTGATAAGCGTGTATTTATCATTTTTCTTGAATACCTTTCTCCCATTCACCCTCTTTATTGCTACATGAACACCCCCTTCCCTATTTTCCCTTTATATGAATTTACATGCAATTATTCGCTTAATTAGATTACAATATGCATCTCCTCCGTTATTTCCCAATCATGCTCACTGGCTTCAATATTTATATCTTTCCCAATCCCTACCCCGTTTACCGCTTTATTATATTTTTTCCATTATACGAACTAACTCTTTTCTTGTTTTTCTTTCTTTTTCTGTCTTTATATTTATTAAATAATATATTTGTGGCTTTCATCTTGCAAAATACTTGACAACATGTTGTTTTACCTTCACATAAAACATGCTCTACATCATATCACTCGTGCACAATTAATACTATAGCGCCACTTGATGAGTGTCCTCGCTCTTCCTATATTACCTTTTTAAATTTGAAAAGACTTATTTTCGGTAAAACTAGTCGATCAGCGGTGCAGTCGATGGTTTTGTGCCTTTCCCTCTCAAGTTGTCCACTTGAGGGTACCAGTCTAGACTCTTATAGAAAACCCTACTCTGATGTTAACTGTGCATGCATCATGTCCAAACGTAGCATGAGTTAGAATGTTGTCCGCATAATAACTCTCTAAGGCAAGCCTTGTTCGAAGCCCATCGGGATTTCCATAATCCCAATGGGCATGATCATAATATGTGCATTATTTGGAGAAAACGTGCCGATATGCTAATCATTAATGTGTAAGTATTAAAACCCGGAGGGGGGAGAGGGCTAACTTTATTTGTTTTGCAGAAATGAGACACGAAGTCCCCAGGTTTGGTATGGTCCAAAGTATCTCACCCCTATTGCTAGAATGGTGGAAAAATCTCTCGCCAAACGAGAAAAACCATGTGAAAAGAGTTCTCGCAAATCTACCATCTTTGCTGGACATTCAGCCAAACAATGTACCGATCGAGGCTGCTACTATGTTCTGGGATGAAAAGAGGGTTGTTTTTCGTTTTGGTAATATAGAGATGACTCCCCTTCTTGAGGAAATAGGAGGTTTTGCTGGGCTACCCGGGGATAGCCCTGGTTTACTGGCCAGAAAATCGTACCCCTAGAGGGTTTCTGAAAATGACGGGTCTTAGAAAGAATGACGAGCTAATTTTCCTGAAGAAGTCTTACATACCTTTTGACTTCCTTTACGAATGTTATGGTCACAACACATCCTACCGTATCTATCATGATGAGTTTGCCATCACCTCTCTGGGCTGGACTCATCGACGAGTTTTCGTGTTCATCGTTTGTTTTCTAGGGATGATAATATTCCCAATCCAAGGAGATAAGATCCACACTCGTTTGGCTATGGTCACCAAGACCTTAATGGAAGGGATTGAGAGAAAAACTTACACTATTGTCCCAATGATTGTGGCAGAGATATATCGAGCCTTGGACTGCTGGAAGAAAGGATTCTGACATTTCGAGGGTTGTAATTTGTTACTGCAAATATGGTTGTTGGAGCATCTTCAAAGAGGATAGTACCGTGAGGAATTTCCGTGGCGACCATGGATGACCACATAGCTTTTCACCATCCAAAAAGAATGACTTTCATCCCAGACAGGTTTGCACAATCGGAAAACGCTATGGGTTGGGTGTGCTTCTTCAGCAACTTGACTGATGACAAGGTCCATTGGATGTTCGAGTGGTTACCTACTAGCGAATTCATCATCAGGTCAAGAGATGCACTTAGTACTGACTGGGTTGAGGGGTATCTATCCTTATGTTCCTATCAGGGTCATGAGACAGGCTGGAAGAAAACAAGTCATACCACGAGTTTCCAAGATAGTTCACTACAAAGCAGACTTTCAGGGTGATGCCATTCCATTTAAGTGTGAGGCATAACACATGTGGCATCTGATGATTATTGTGGAGAAAGATACCATCGAACCAGATCGGTAACATGCCAGATCGGTACCATGCCGGTCATGTGTATTTCTACCTATCATGGTTGGATGATGACGTAGCGGGAGAAGTCAAGACAGAGATCAATAGAGGAAATAGGGTCATCGACGATGCTGCTGAAGCACAAGTAAAATACAAGAGGTTGCGCAAGAAAATCTTCGAGTCTGAGGCCAGACATTTGGAACAACACAAGGTAGACATGGAACCAATCAATGAATGGAGAGAAATTGCTACAAAATCAACAGAAAGCTGGGAGTACCTAGAGCAGGGTCTGATGGAACTTGAAAGGAAGATGAGGAAAAGGATCGTGGATTGTCAGAATGCAGAGGACAACGAAGGAGGACACCTAGCAAGGGATTATCTGTTGCTAGACATATGCGACCTAGGGGACCTGACCGATTAGGCCAAGAAGGCCAAGCTTGGAGAAGGTCCCTCCGAGACCAAGTAGATTAGAATTGTTGTTTACTTGCTTTTGTAGAGTCGTATTAGAAATTGATTATAATAAGGCAAATGCCACTAGTAACGCTTTTGATTATTATTTTAGAGGTTTGATCTATTTATTATATTAATGAAATGAGGAAATTGTCGGCACTAAGTTTCTCCAAATCTGTATGTCTCTAGGCCTACCTCGGGCACAACGATGTCCCTAAATTAGGACACGAATTTATAATTCCGCGATATATGTTTAAATACTGCAATCCTTCCAAAACTCCCTACTGACTTGTTTTCCTTTTTGCTTTTTTTTTGTTTTGATTATTCCCATCCCCTAAGGCTGGTTCGTGCATACTGGCATTATCAGCATATCATACCAGATCTAGACGTCCATCTCCTCCTCCTCCAAGTGATCCTAAAAGTAAGGGAAAAGCTAAGATGGATGACATGAGCGGCATCAGGAAAGATAACAATGCGCATGCAAAGAATGTTGAGACTTCATATGGTCAGAGTACTCCAACACATAATGATTTGGTTCTACGATTGGAGCAGAAAATATTGGAGTTACAAGGGGAACTTGAGAAGGTCCGCAACTTGGAAAAACTCTCCCTCACCTTAAACGTCCCAGATATTAACCAACACAATGCCCAAAACCCAGCGCCTCCTCAAAACACACCGAACCAACATCCACAAAATCCTCCTGTGCCTCATCAGTACGCAACACCTCCCCAAAATCCCAATCCTCCACCAGTTTCAACTCCCCCTCAGCACCAACATCATCCAACTCAGTATCCACAAACTAATACCTACCATACTCCTCAAAATACACCACAACCTACCCCCGATCCACAGAACTCAACCAATGACCGCCACAACACCCAAATCCTCGGTATCCATCAAAGTAACCCTGTATACATAGAAACCATACCTCACCCTACTCAACAAACCCCGTACACACTAGAATTCGCCAAGAAGGAGATGCTCATCAAGAATATGGCAAAGGAACTTAAGAAGCTCACAAGTAGAGTCCAAGGCGTCGAAGGGGTAAAGGCATTGGGGTTTGAACTATGAAAATCTGTGTATTCAGCCAGACGTAGAACTGTCGGAGGGTTACAAACCTCCCAAGTTCGAGATGTTTGACGGAACAGCTGACCCAAAGATGCATCTAAGGACATACTGTGACAAGTTCGTAGGAGTTGGAAAGGATGAAAGGATCCACATGAAATTATTCATGAGAAGCCTCACCGGAGACGCCCTATCTTGGTACATCAGTCAAAATCCAAAGAAGTGGGTTAGTTGGGTTAGCATGGCATCAGATTTCATGGATCGGTTCAGGTTTAATATGGAGAATGCACTAGATGTCTTCTATATCCAGAATCTTAAGAAGAAGCCAACAGAGACTTTCCGTGAGTATGCTACTCGGTGGAGATCGGAAGATGAAAAAGTGAGGGCGGCATTGGAAAAAGAGCAGATGAACAAGTTCTTTGTCCGGGCCCAGGACCCGCAATACTATGATAGGTTAATGGTTATCGAGAATCACAAATTCTACGACATCATCAAATTGGGGAAAGGATTGAAGAAGGAATCAAGAGTGGAATGGTAACTAATTTTGAGGCATTACATGCTACGAACAAAGCTTTGCAGTCAGGGGGTATATCCAAAAAGAAAGAAGTAGGGGTCGTGATGGTGGCCCAAGGTCCAAAATCTGCTCTTACATGTCAAACACGTCCACCTGCATATCAGCCCTCACCTCCCAGATATCCACAACCTGCCACCACCTACCATACATATAACACCCAGCCAGCATATTACCACTCACCACTAGCCCGCCAAAACTATCAGAAACCCAGATCAAATTTCGACCGCAGGCCGCCCAGACAATATACCCCTATTGCTGAGCCTATAGATCAATTATACGAGAGACTGAAAGTTGTTGGATATGTCACCCTTATTCCCGCTGATACCATGGAAAACTCTTCTCAATAGGTCAATCCAAATAAAACATGTGCCTACCACTCCGGAATGAAAGTTCATAACATCGATGAATGTCGCACTTTGAAAGAAAAGATCCAGACATTAATTGATACCAAGGTCATACAAGAAAAGCAGGCTACACCTAACATCTACAACAATCTCCTCTCAGATCACAGGGGCGAGGGGGTGAATGTGAGAGAGACTGACAAAGAATGGGACCCAGAAGGGTCAATTGGGCTTATTCGAGAAGGGGATGACCCAACAATCCTACGGTCACTCTCACTCCTATTGTGGTACAGATACAACCACCTGTCGAAGTTGAAGTAGTCGCACCGACCCCGTTCGAGGTAGAAGTAACAATCACCTGTAGCTACACCTGCTCCGTTTGAAGTAGAAGTGACCACACCCTTCACTATGACGGTAGCACTCGCACCATCATTTAATTCAAAAGTTGTAACCTGGGACTATGTTGCAGAGGTAAGGAGAAAAGGAAAGGATAAAATGGAAGAAGCTAGTGCCGCACAAGGGATGATCAGGACTGGTAGAGTTTACACACTTGAGCACTTAGGGGGAACAAGTAAAGAAGCTGCTCGTAAGCAGCCCATCATTGAAACTGGCCCGGCTGATCTTTGGAGAAAGGTGCAAGAAAGGAATATTCTATAGTGGTCCATCTGAGCAAAACCCATGCTCAGATATCCATTCTATCACTGTTACAAAATTCTGAAGCATATAGGAATGCTTTGATGAAGGTATTGAACGAAGATTGCGTGCCCAACAATATCACCAGCGGGGAAATGGCTAACATGGTAGGACAAGTACTGGAGAGCTATAAAATCACCTTTCATGAAGACGAATTGCCACCAGAAGGATTAAGCCACAACAGTGCGCTGCATATCACGGTAAAATGTGAGGATAAATTCATTGCCAGGGTTTTGATAGATGGAGGTTCCAGTCTCAACAACTTTCCATTGACAGCTCTAAAGAGATTGGGAAAAGGATTAAATGAAATACGGGCAGGGACTATGAACGTGAAAGAATTCGACAGATCTCAAAGGGCCACGATCGGGGAAACTAATCTTTTCTTACAAATGGACCCGACTTGGTTGAATGTCGAATTCCAAGTACTCGACATATCCGCCTCATACAACTTATTGTTGGGACGGCCTCGGATACATGCCGCTGGAGTTGTGGCTTCCACTTTGCAACATACTGTAAAGTTCGAATGGAACCGTTAGGAGGTGATCATCCATAGAGATGGGAGTAATCCCATTTATACCAATCAAATTGTTCCGGTTGTGGAAAATAGAATAAAATTGGGTGGAGAGACTTATTATCACATTGAGCGTGTCAATGCAATTGAGAAAGACAAGTGGTGGAGCAGCAAAATAGAGAGCATACTAGCATGGGCAGGGTATGAACCCTGTAAAGGGCTCGGGAAGAATCTCCAAGGTATTGCCAAACCAATACAGCTACAACGTAACGTCACGACCTTTGGATTGGGATATCAGTACACCTAGCATGAGTATCAGAATTGGTCGTCACCATGGAGCGGTCCTTATTACCCCCTTGAACAACCAATACCTCATCTGAGCCAATCCTTCCATCAGGCTGATTTGATATGGGGATCTGAAGAGGATGAAGTGCTAGTTGGTTTGAGGAATTTATTTCTAGAAGAGGAAGACATGGATTTCAGTGCAATAGTTGAGGAGGAGGAGGAAGAAGGCCTCGTCATCCAGACAGTTGAGAAGGGAGCTGTTCTCAGAAACTGAAAAGCCACACCATCAAGGGCCTGACGGGTGCCAGGGTAGCATGGCTGCTAATGTCATTTATTCTGAAAACAATTCTTCTTGAGCATTTTAGTCTAAAAACTTTTTTTCTTTTCTTTCAGTATTTCGTTTGGAAAACAATGTTTGAGTCATTAAAATCGCTTTGTTTGACATTTTAATATTTATCAATGGCTTGGTGTTTTATTATTACTGTCTTCTATATCTTTCTCTCTACAGCATTACTATTTCTTATCTTGATGAACCAACTACTGTGACATGTAATGAGACAATGCAACATAAGGACATTGACCGGAAGAGATAGAAGAAGAAGACGTGATACCTGAGGAAATTATAAGAGAAGTTGAGAATTTTGAGAATTTTGAGAATAATCCTAAATCCAATCTGGATGAAACAGAGATAGTCAACTTGGAAGAATCTAAAACAGTCAAAGAAACCTGCATAATCATTCACTTGTCACCATCAGAGAAGGAAGAATACGCTCGTTTCCTGAGAGAGTATGAAGACATTTTCGCATGGTTGTATGACGATATGACCGGATTGAGCACATCCATAGTTTCTCATAAGATACCTACCAATATGGTGTGTCCACCAGTAAAGCAGAAACTCAGGAAGTTCAAACCATACATGAGTCCGAAAATCAAGATAGAAGTCACCAAGCAAATCAAAGCTAAGGTCCTCAGGGTAGTTGAATATCCAACTTGGTTGGCCAACATTGTGCCGGTTCTGAAGAAAGATGGGAAGGTCAGGGTGTGTGTCGACTATCGAAACTTAAACAGAGAAAGTCCCAAAGATGATTTCCCACTATCAAATATACACATATTGATTGACAATTGCGCCAAACATGAACTCCAATCCTTTGTAGATTATTTCGCGGGTTATCATCAGATCTGGATGGACGAAGAAGATGCCGAGAAAAAATTGAACTACGCCTGACCTGATTCTCGTTTAAGAGGAAATACGTAGGCAGCCCTATGGGTTCGGTCACAATACAATAAAATTTTCATTTTCCCCATAACCAAAAAATAGGGCAGAATTTTGAGGAGGGTCCTCAAAATTCCAAAGCAAGTTCAGCCAACGGCACCGCGTGCAGAACAACTAGAAATTCGTCTAGATAATTGGGGCAAAATTTTGAGGAGGACCCTCAAAATTCTATGGCAAGAAGGTCGCAATGTCTCTGATAGTGTCACAGTTATCGGTTCATCTAATTGATTTTTTTTAAATTTCCTATTACTATGTTTTGAATAACTATGCATGCATATTTTTTGAAAACTTTATTTTTTGGCCAGATGCTACCCATGATAACTCGAACAGAATTTCGATGCGGAGCAGAGAAAAGCAATCAGACAAAGGCACGAACCAACCTCCCTCGCAAAACTCACAATTTTTCGTTGAATGCAGGAACAAGAGATAACCGGCAGTACATGCACACCTTAGAATCACTGTCTTCATAACAACAAAGCTACCAAACTCATCTATAGATAAAAAATACTCTGTTATCACTTATTATCTATTCATTGCATGAGCCTAAGCATTGTCTCAAATCTTTGTATGAGGCTAAGCCCTACCTCCTTAATTGCATAAGGCTAAGCACTGCCTTCCTATTGCATGAGACTAAGAACTGTCTCCATCTTGCAATAGGCTAGGCCCTGCCTCCTTAATTTCATAAGGATAAGCTCTGCGTTCCCATTGCATGAGACTAAGCATTCCCTCAAATCTTTGCATGAGGTTAAGCCCTGCCTCCGTAATTGCATAAGGCTAAGATCTACCTTCCCATTGCATAAGACTAAGCATTGTCTCAAATCTTTACATGAGGCTAAGCCCTGATTCCTTAATTGTATAAGGCTAAGCTATGCCTTCCCATTGCATGAGACTAAGCATTGTCTCAAACTTGCATGACGCTAATCCCTGCCTTTTCAAATGCGTAAGGCTAAACACTGTCTTCCCATTGCATGAGACTAAGCATTGTCTCCAACTTTGCATGAGGCTAAGCCCTGCCTCCTCATTTGCATAAGGCTAAGATCTGCCTTCCCTGCATGAGACTAAGTATTGTCTCCAATCTTGCACGAGACTAAACATTGTCTCTCCTTGCATAACCACAAATGTTGCTATTCCAATACATTTCATTATTCTCTTCTCTCGAGGCTAAGATCTGCCTCTGATTTTACACAAGACAGCTCTATCTTGTTTCATCTCAAGCATTATGTCTCTGCATCTCATGGGCTGATAAATAGCCAATTTGACTGAAGGCATCATCCTCATAGCCAGGATACACCATGCCATGGCCCGAGGATCTCTTAATACTGCACATCATTATTCACAGGCATCATGGTTTAGAGGCATCAGCCTCATGGCCTGAGAAGATCATTTCATCGCATGTGAATCCCTTATCTAACAATTCATGGCCCGGGACATCATGGTCTAAGGACATCATCCTCACCATCCAAAGAAAATCTCCATGGTCCAGAGGGAATTTGCATCATGTTTAAATTTATGCGATAATATATATGTGCGCGTCGTATTTTGAATTTGTAGGCGATGTAGGAAGTAACCGTTCTCCAAACTGGAGCAATCTTCGCTGCAGTTTCCATCCAACGTTCATATCCTTCAATTATTTCAAACGTAATCGACCATCGTCCATTACTCCTTCCCATCTGATACCCGCTCAAATTTCCATAACCATTCTCAATCCCGATTTGTCCTATCTAGAATATTTTATCCGTTTTTACAACAACTTCATCGATTCATTACACCGTTGGATCCAGAACTACACATGGCCTGATTCCTGTAAAATTAGGGATATATAGGCAGCTCAGAGACCAGGGTCTGGCCTACATTTTTTCAAATCACCCCATTCGATTAAAATCGTTCATCATTTCTTTACCCGACAACTCTTTCATCCTTCTTGGGTAAAGAGGGGCAGCTGTTGATACCCAATTTTCCCCTCATATTTTTCAAATATATTTATATACTTTTAAAATATTGCATATTCATCATTATTTGATTTACAAGCACGCACAAGTATTTTTTTCATAATTTTCCATAATCTTTAAGGACTTTAAATCAAATTGTTTTCCATTTTATTATATAAGTATCCAATAATTATCCTCCAAATTATTTTTGTGATGATTTAATCATTTAAAACTTATCATTTATACTCGTACAAGGTTTTAAAATTTTTAGTGCATTTGTTATAATTACATTTGCATTTTAAGGCTAAAATTACACATTTTTGCGATAATAACCCATGCATGCTTAATTATATTATTTATGCCAAAAATAAACTTTTATATTTTTATGGTGTTAAATAATTATTTTTAATCATTTTATGCACAAATGATGTTTTTGTTAGTTATTTATTATTTTTATAAATTATTTATTCATTAAATTGGGTAGCTAAAATCTGACCCCCAATTTTCAATTAAATCTGGACCCAAACACTACCCAAACCAGCCCAATCACCTAAACCCAATACCCCTGGTCCAATTCCCCTTACCCACTTAATAAACCGACCCAACCCCTGCCTAAATCCCAGCCATTGATCACAAATGATCAACGGCTCACAGACAACCCCTCCCTTTCCTTATATCTCCACCCCAAACCCTAAACCCTATTTTCCAAAACCTGTCGCCTCTATTTCCCTCTCTAATGAACCCTAATCCCTTTGCCTCACCAAAATCCCCCTAGTCCCGTTATTAATGGGATTCTTTCCCCATTCACTTACCATTTCGACATTTTTCCTTTATTTGGTGATTCTTTACAGAATAACTTAAGTAATTGCCTAAACATGGTAAGTACCCCATTTTGGTTCTATCCTAATTGATTTTTACCTCTTGAATCTGGACGACCTTTAGTCCAAACGCGTTATTTTGTACCATATGAGCCCGATTCGCTCGTATCTTGCTGATTCCCTAAGGTTAGGGTTTCAGATTCTATTTTGATTCGAACCAAAACTAGTTCAAGCTTTGATTTTTAGGATTATTTCGTCATTATTCACCCTATTATGTGCGAATCTTCCTATTTTTGTCGATTTCTTTTACTTACCCAAATTAAGGTTTCAGATCTTCTTTAATTGAACCAAATCTGGTTCGATTCTGTGTTTCTTTTTGAATAATTCCTGTCTATGTTCATTTTATGCTAATATGTGATTCTTTGCCTTTATTTTCTACCGATTTTGTGGTTTACCTAAAATTAGGGTTTCAGACCCCTTTTACTTGAACCAAATCTTGTTCGATTATGTGCTGCTTTTGAATAATTTCCCGTCTATGTTCATTGTATGCATTATGTGATCCTTTGCCTTATTTTCTGCTAATCTTGTTTATTTTTACCTAAAATTTAGGGTTTTAATTATACTGATTTAAGTACTTGCCCTTTTGGTGTTTAAACTATCTATTTCCCATGTTTATGTTCTAATTTCTGCACTATTTAAACCCCTCTCCACTCCCCTTTGGAAAAGGTTTTTTAAGTTCCGAGTTCAAAAATCTTTCACTACAATAACAAAAATTATGTGATTCCGCTCTTGAATAATCTCATTCTGTGTTCTGATTCCTGGCCGACTGAAAGCCAAGGCCAGAAATCTCTAAGTTCTTGGTTTGGTTTGGTGATATTTACCACACAATTGGATCCATTTCTTCCTTGTTTCATCTCAACTGGTGAGTTATTAGACCCTCTGCCATTTCATTCTGATTATTTGCTCAATGTGCTATTTCAACTAGACTATGTTATCCTAAATGATATTACTTGTAGTTTGAGACTTGTTTGAACTTATTCTGAGTTGATTAGATTGATTCTGCTTAAACTCTAGGTTATCGATGACTATCTTTTTAAGTTTAGTTTGTTATGAACCTATTTATAAACATGCTCTCATACCTTTTCCTGTGGATTGGTCAACCATGTATAGATGTGTGCATTAACAGATTTATGGGTATGTTTGTTGAAACTGTTATAATGTGGCCTGTTTGATTTTGTTCTTATTATATTATGACACCTCTAGTAACTGCCTCAATCAGTTTTTAACATGTCCTGACCTATTGCTAATTAATGTGATTCCTTCATATGACACTAGTTCATGTACTTAGTCTAATCTGGACTCCCTGTTATCACTATGAATCTGCTTATGAACTTGCCTTGTTAGCATGTGATTGAGTTTAATTCCTAAAACTTGACTAAGTTTGTTTAAGTTAAAGCATGTCTGCTATTTGTTTGTATATATGTGTTCTGTCCCTTTAGTGAATTCTTTGGCCCCCTCCTATTCCTTTACTATATGCCCTTTTTGAATCCTCATTCTTAGCCAGATGAAAGCCAAGGCTATTTATAGTATGTCCTCTAACCTCCCTAGTGTGAGCACTGCTCAGGGTCCATGTGAGACCCTTGTGAACTTTGACACACTAGGATCTGGTCCCTAGTCTTTCCTTGAATTATTTCTGATCAATCTCTCTAGTGTGAGCACTATCCTGGGTTCTTGAAGCCCTTGGGAACTCTGACACACTAGGTATTTGGGTTATGTATGCTCAGCCTTGATATATGGGTGAATCACTCAACAACTGGTTATGTTGTATCTATGAACATGGATTTTGGAGCTATTGTGAGTTGAAAGTATGGCCTGTTCAGGTGCATTTGGGCCTACTGTAGGCTCCCTATAGTTATACTTACTTTGTAATTTATTATGTTTAGGTATGTAATATATTTTTAATAACAATTCTGGGGTGTTAGTGAAAATGGGAAGGGGTTCTTATTTTACATTTGCAATAAGTTGGGTAGAATCCTGCCTATAGGTCCAACAATGTGTTATTTTATGTGATGCGTTAAAAATCATGCCTATAGGTAGTTTTTTATGTTTAGTCATCCCATATGGGCAGCCATGCCTATAGAATTGATGCTTGGTTCTGTCATGTTCTGCTTTGCTTGCTAGAGACCATGCCTATAGGAAATGATGTGATCTAATATGTGTGCAAATACCTGCTTACATACTGTTCTGTTCAAATTGTAGAAATTCTGCCTATAGGATCTAAAACTGGATCAAATTATATAAATCATGCATATAGGATCTAAAACTGGATCAAATTGTAGAATGCACGTATACATGCCTAAATTTGTTTAATTATCATTTTTGTCCGTTACTCATGAGTTTCCAAATACTGTGCTATTACCCTCACTAGAAAACATGCATATAGGATTAAAAAAAATAATTCTGGATCTGTTTCTGTGACTTGCCACTATTCACTAACGCATAAAACACCTAGATACCATGCTAGTAGGCTTAATCATATTATGCTAAAATCAGTAGGCGAACTTATGTAGGTTTTACTAATCGCATTAAGAAACTGATTTTGTACATGACTGTGTGCTCGTTCATTTAATATCATATAGATATCCTGCCTATAGGATCCTGCAATTAATAAAATCTGTCAATGTTAACCAGTTAGGCGTGCATTTGATGTCTATATGCGGAGGCTAACTTGGGCCCATACTTGTTTCTATTTGAAAGTCCTAATTGTTTTTGTATGTCACTTAGTATTTTCCTTTTGAGCAGCCTAAGTTAAGGTCTAGAACCACCCTGAGGTCTAAATGCCGCCTGGAGCATAGGCATGGGATGGGTAGTGTACACACAGGGCACGACTTAGAATTTAATAAAGCGCTTTAGGTAAACAACTTAAAGATAGTAATCGGGTAGTAGGAGATGATAGTCTGTGCTCGTTGAATAATAAGGGGAGTAACACCCCGTCTTAGGGAGTTACGAAATATTATTTATGTTGTAGGGGGTGATCCTTTAGGCTAAAAAAACTTAGGACCCCCCCCCCCCATTTCTGTTAAGATAATTCTTTATTTGTCCAAACTATTTCTTTTTCTCTTAGACTAATTCACATATTCGAGTTCGTACGGGACCCACCGCTGTGAACCTCGAGGAGTGCCTAAAAACCTTGTCCTCAAGGTAATTTGAGCCCTTACCCGATCTCTGGTGATGCAAACTAGTAAACCCGAGTCATTTGCAAATAGGTGCCCTAACACACCTTAATCCGTTAGGTGACAACTCTCTATTTTAATAATCCTTCCTTTAAAAGAGTTGTCAATGTCGAAACCTGATTTCGCGAGAAAAAGGGCACGGCACTAGCCCATACTGATTTCTATTATTCTGGGGGTCTAACTTTTCCTTCTGGTAATCACGTTAGAGTCACAAACTTATTTTTTGAAATGAGGATATGACTTTATTGCCTATACTCTTTTGTTGTCTCAAGGCCTGTCACATCTCATTTTTTCCTTCCCTTGACTATATACTCTGTCATACTATCATTCATTCATTTTTTTTCTACCTTTATCATCCATGTATCACATCTTACTCATAATGCTATATAAACTCTCTTCTTATGGGGCTAATATTTATGTCTATCACTGTATTGTGAAAACTCTAACAAGACATTCTTTTGCTTTTATCTCCCATTGCTTCATGTATTGGCTCTTCAGGTTGCCTAACATTCTTTCTCTACTAGGGACATGAGCCATACTAAGATAATATTTATCCCTTCCTGGCTTCCAGTGCCTATCTTTGTAGTACCCATGTCTATCTATATTATTTTAGAGTTCACCATCTGGGTGTCTCACAAGGAGATCTATTAGCACATTTGCAATATCCTTCGGAAATGTCAACTAATGCTGACAATACTTCCACAATTATTTTGGGTTACTCTATGTAACGATCCGGCCAGTCGTTCCGTGAGATTTACCCCGTTTCCCCCATTTCTCCATTTGTTATATATTTCTAGCCTGTTTTTGTTGTCTTGGGTCAGTAGGTTTGGGTCCGGAGTGGTTATGGTGAGAATTTAGGCATTTAGTCTTTTAAAGTAGCCTAATAGTTGAGAAACTCAACTGAGAGTTCACCTATTGGTGAACGACCACGGAATGAGTATTTTATGGCTCGGATAGCTTCATTAGGTGATTTGGGACTTAGGAGTGTGTTGGGAATGAAGTTTTGATGTCCGGTGTAGAATTAGGCTTGAATTGGCGAAAGTTAGTTTCTGGTGATTTCCGGTCGTTAGTGGAAAATAGGCTATCGGGGTCGGAATGGAATTCTTGAAGTTGGAATAGGTTCGTAATGTCATTTTGGATATGTCTGCAAAATTTCATGTCAATCAGAGGTGTTTTGGTTGGTTTCGGCGTAGTTGGCGAAATTCGGAAGTTTCAAAGTTCATAGGCTTGAATTTGATGTGATTTTGGTATTGTTGCGTTGTTTTTGGTGTTTCTAAGGCTCTACTAAGTTTGAATGATGTTATGGGATATGTTGGTATTTTTGGTTGAGGTCCCGAGGGCCTCGGGTGTGTTTCGGGTGGTTAATAGACCAACTCTTGGCTTGAAAACTTTGCAGATTTTTGCTGGTGTGAGGTTCTTGTTTCTTCTACGCGATCGGGGGAGGATGTTTGCGATCGTGTAGAGTAAAAGAGTGGGGTAGTCATTTTGCTCTATGCGATCGCATGGTTAGGATTGCGATCACATAGGTTGGGCAGGAAAGGAAGTGCAATTGCGTGGGTATTTCTGCGATCGCGTAAAGTATTTTGAGGCGCGTGTGTGGGGTTGAGAATTTTTCTATGAGATCGCGTGTATTGGTCTGCAATCGCATTGGTTGGTTGGTCTGTGCATCGCGGTCGCATGCCAAGGGCTACGATCACAGTGACGAAAATTTAATGGCTGGGCAGAATGTTTTAAAAGGCCATTTGTGCGAGAATAGCTCATTTTTCCTCCATTGTTGACGAGTTGGGAGCACTTTTGAGAGGGTTGAAGAGGAAATTGAAGGGAATCACTTGGAGGTAAGGTTTTGAACTTCATAACTCGTTTATATGTCGATTTCTAAGTAATTAAACCATAGAATTTGTTGGAATTAAACACAAATTGGGGAAGAATGGTGCATGGGAAATTGATTTTTCTTTTGAGGATTAGCGTGGGAAATTGTGGTCCGATTTTAATGTTCTTAGTATGTATAGAATCATGGGAGGGTGAGGATTCTAATTATAAAATTTTATCAAATTCTGATACCGGGGCCTGGGGCTCGGGGTTGGCCGAATTTCGAGATTCTTGTATAATTTGACAGTTTTCGATTGGGTTGAGTTCCTTTGATATATATTGATGATGTTAAATTGGTTTTGGCTATATTCAGAGAAATCGGGAGCCAATTTGAGGGGCAGGAGCATTGCGGACTAGTGTTGTGGCCCGGTAGAGGTAAGTAATGGTTATAAATCTTGTCCTGAGGGTATGGAACCCCGGACTACATATTTCTCACTGATTTTAGAATGACGCATACTGACTTTTGGATTGGACTAGATCTTCTCCGCGGCAACTAATGAATTGCATTGTTTACTCAAAACCTTATGTTAAATTATGTTCTAAATATTGTTGAAATATTTGGGCTATAAGCCGTGTTTGGGGCCTCGTGACGACCTGTTTAGAACCTTTGGGGGCTTTTCACTACTGTTTTTCCTCACTATTTGTTGATGATTTCACTCAGCCACATTGTACTTACTGTTTTCAAAACTCAGCCTGAATTACACTACTTGAGATTTAAAATGATGTTTTGGGTCGAGTACCATATTTTACTGATTCGCCCGAGGGGCCTTTTTAGTGTTGCTGCTGAGTGAGGCCGAGGGACTGATTGGGAGGTGCTGAGTGATATTAGCGCTTGGGCTGAAGGAGCCCCTCCGGAGTTTGTACACACCCAGTGAGCGTACAGAGTGCCGAGTGATGAGTGATTGGGAGGCATGAGTGACTGTGAGGTGCTGAGTGATTATGAGGTGCTGAGTAACTGTGAGGTATGCCCGAGGGGTTGATTATGATATATGTTTTGCCCGAGGGGCTACTTATGATTTTACTACTTTCATTATGAACTTATGAAATATGTTTTGCCCGAGGGGCCTCTATATGATTATTTAATCAAGCCAAAACAAAATCCAAGAATGTCTTAATTTATACATAATTCTATGAACTAACTAATTATCAATTGACAAAATTATGGTTGTGTGTATTCAGTAGAGACAAATATTCCAGGGTTATGATCGATTCACCATTCGTATTGTATTCTAATTAATTCTCCCTTTCATATAACNAAGCACGGTGACTAGGTATATTCCTATCCTAACCACAAATCCGCTCCCCTGAAGGGTTAAGATCGCGCTCTCTTCAATTCTTCTCTAATCTATATACGGCTTTCCCAAGCATAACATAGATTGTATATAGAACCTAACTGCTAGCCAGGCAATTACGCAATTACACACCGAATTGAAGAAACAACCATATATTGAATGAATTAAAATCAAGGTTAAATTTATGTTGAATAACAATATTCATGGCTAACCAAAACCCAAGAACAATGGGTGTTTAGCCACTCATACTAGAATTAAACAATTGCATAAGTTTGGCATAAATGGAAAATACTAGAATTAGATGAAGAAAACTGATAATCCTTTGCTTCCCAATGATCTTGTGTGTGTTTTCTCTCCAAGAATGGCATCATCCCCCCCCCCCCCAAGTTGTGTTTTTGGGTCCTTTTATATGTTTGGGACAAACCCTAAACATGTAGGAGACTTCTATTCCAACCGGGAAACACTTAAAACCTTTAAAACTCAGAGTTGACCGGACCAGGCACCCTGGCGTTAAGACCCAAATGCCCCCTTAACGCCTGGGCAGGCCTGGCGTTAGGGGCCAAACGCCTGGCTAACGCCAGGGTCACCTTAGCCTTAAGGGCCAAACGCCCCCTTAATGCCTGGGTCTGCCTGGCTTTAGGGGCCAAACGCCCTGGTATGGCCCAGGTCACTCCTTTTCGACTCTTGAGCGCATTTTTGACGTTTATGCACCCATTTAGCTCGGCTTCCATCTCCAATTCACCTACACATGAAATAGACTCCATTATGCACATATAACGTGTATTTTTATCACAAAAGCACATAAAATGTAAGGTATATAATGCTTAAAACTATGGATTCTAGCCACACATCACTTATGATGGATAAATATGAGGTATTCAGCAGAATATGTGCGTACTAAGATGTGTAGCCTTCTTGATAAGGAGCCTTAAGGCAAGAATATCTATCCACCCATATGGTGAAAAACAATGAGAGATTCCGAATAGAGATATGTATAATTGGCCACACCTATCTCACTTAGGCCCTATGAGAGGTAACTAATATGGTTTAAGAGAATGACGGGATATCAGGATCCGGCTGGGGTTAGAGTGTCACGACCCCAAATCCTAAACCGTCTGTGATGGCGCCTATCGTGGAACTAGGCTAGCCGACTACCGCATGTTCTCAATTTCCTTTTATTTAAAATCCCAATCAAGTTTTAAGAATTTCATAAAATATACAGAGATTACTAAAATAAAGTAGGCCAATTATACAATACCACCAACCCCAAAACCCGGAGCCAACATGTCATGAGCATCTAGAGGAATAAGCCAAAATATACTATTATGATACAAAACCTCCGAATAAAAGCTAGATACAACAAGAAGGGAAAACAGATATGCTGCTGACGCTGAACAACTACCTCTATATCCCGCAATTTGGCTCCACATGGAATAAATGGCTAATACTCTATATCTGTACTTGAATCTGCACACAGAGGTGCAGGGAGTAATGTGAGTACGCCAACTCAGTATTAATGAAAATAAATCAAATCTAAGCGGCAATGAATCACATAAAATCAATGCCATCAAATCACAATATACACAACCTTACTTTCCAATGGTATAAACATAGATACACGAAATCATCATGCCTTAAAACCAACTTCAGAAAAGCCCTTTGAAGAATGCATATTTTTAACAACTTGAAACAGAAAGATTTAGTATGAAAATGAAAAGAATAATATAGAGGCCCCTCGAGCAAAACATATTTCATAAGTTCAGAATGAAAGTAGTAAAATCATAAGTAGCCCTCGGGTATGCCTCACAGTCACTCAGCACCTTACAATCACTCAGCACCTCACAGTCACTCATGCCTCCAAATCACTCTGCACTCGGCACTCTGCACTCGACAGTCGGCACTCTTTATGCTCACTAAGGTGTGTACAGACTCCGGAGGGACTCCTTCAGCCCAAGCGCTAATATCACTTAGCACCTCACCATCACTCAGCACCTCCCAATCAGGCCCTTGGACTCAGTCAGCAGAACGACTAAAAAAGCCCCTCGGGCCAATCAGTAAAACAGGGTACTCGACCCAAAACATCATTTTAAATCTCAATTAGTGTAATTCAGGCTGAGTTTTGAAAACATTAAGCACAATGTGGATGAGTGAAATCATTAACAAATAGTGAGGAAAAACAGTAGTGAAAAGCCCCCAAGGGTCTAAACAGGTCGGCACGAGGCCCCAAATACGGCTTATAGCCCAAATATTTCAACAATCTTTAGAACATAATTTAACATAAGTTTTGAATAAAATATGCAACTCATTAGTTTCCGCGGAGAGGACCTAGTCCAATCAAAAAGTCAGTATGCACGATTCTAAAATCAGTGAGAAATATGTAGTCTGGGGTTCCATACCCTCAGGACAAGATTTATAACCATTACTTACCTCTACCGGGCCACAACACTAGTACGCAATGCTCTTTCCCCTCAAATTGGCTCCTGATTGCTCCGAATCTAGCCAAAACCAGTTTAACATCATCAATATATATCAAAGGAACTCAACCCAATCGAAAACTATCAAATTGTACAAGAATCTCGAAATTCGACCAAACCCGAGCCTCGGGCCCACGTATCGGAATTTGATAAAATTTGCATTATTAGAATCCTCGTCCTCCCAAGATTCTATACATACCAAGAACACTAAAATCGGACCACAATTGCCCACTCTAATCCTCAAAAGAAAAATCAATTTCCCATGCACCCTTCTTCCCCAATTTTGGTTTATTTCCAGCAAATTCTATGGTTTAATTACTTAGAAATAAACATATAAATGAGTTATGAAGTTCAAAACCTTACCTCCAAGTGATTCCCTTCAATTTCCTCTTCAACCCTCTCAAAAGTGCTCCCAACTCGTCAACAATGGAGGAAAAATGAGCTATTCTCACACAAATGGCCTTTTAAAACACTCTGCCCAGCCATTAAATTTTCTTCACTGCGATCGCGACCCTTGGCACGCAATCGAGATGCACAGACCAACCAACGAATGCGATCGCAGACCAATACACGCGATCGCATTGAACAATTCTCCACCCCACACACGCGCCTCAAAATACTCTTCGCGATCGCAGAAATACCCACGCAATCGCACTGCCTTTCCTGACCAACCTATGCGAACGCAATTCTAACCACGCGATCGCATAGAGCAAAATGCCTGCCCCAGTCTTTTACTCTACGCGATTGTAAACATCCTCCCACGATCGCGTAGAAGGAAACCAGAACCTCACACCAACAAAAATCTGCCCAGTTTTCAAGCCAAG
>ML428847.1:0-71721 GCA_005239525.1 Nicotiana knightiana | reverse complement strand
TACATATAGGATTAAGGTTAAGGTTATTTACTCCTAATTGGCTACTATAAACTAACACCCCCCTTAACAGTTAACACCACTAATCGCTCCAAAATAATGCACTAAGGTATAATTGGTTGTCACTCTAACAAAGTATCATTCTCTCGTATTCGATGATATCATCCCTCATCTCCACCCCCTGAACACCACCATTCTCCCTTCTCCAATTCCCATCCAGCTCATGCAGTCTGACTTTGCTTCTCAATAGGAGTGTTGTAATTGAAACCTAATTACTATAACAAAGTATCAATCTCTTGTATTCGATGATATCATCTCTCATCTCCAATCCCTCAACATCACCATTCTCCCTTCTCCAATTCTCATCCAGCTCATGCAGCCTCACTTTGCCTCTCGATAGGAGTGTTGAAATTGAAACCTTGATACATCTTTTTCCAGACGTGATGCACACGTGTCGAATTGATCTCAAGGTACTTCGTGCTGATTCATCGAAAATACACTTTCAATTAGCAAAAAATTGCATGTACGCACAGCTGATACCTAAACACACCCATATCAGTTACATGCCCTTGAAAGAGACATGTAACATATACTAAAACAAGGAAAGACAAAAACAGAACAGTTTCCACGTGCTTTCATTACTCAAATATCCTATATCCTTCAATTACATTTTAACTCTTCATTACCGAAAGTGTTGTTAGTTAAAAGATCTGGGATTTTCAAGTGCACTGAAGAGTTGTAGAAAAAGTGCATTGAAGAGTGACAATGCTGACCCCAATGAAAAATAATGGTTTTACCAGAGACAACTGCATTCTTATACTTGCTTTGGTATCGAATGTTCTTTCTGATATCCTAAATTTTTTGTCTGACCCTTCAGAAATCCGAATTGAAACAACCAATGAGCATAAAGTGATCATTGACTGGTAAAAATCTAGCTTGAGCTAACCGAGGACATGACCCTAGATAGAAGGGTGCGGAGGTTGAAGATTGGGGTAGAAGGTTAATAGGTAGTCATGCGTTTCCCTTTGTCTTCTATAGTTCGATAGTATTAGTGCTAGTACGGTACCCTTTTTTCCTTAGTTTTCTATATTCGCATGTCTTGTTCTGTTATTACTTGCCATAGGTAATTCCGTAGTTTGCTGGTAGTACTTCTTTCATAGTCTTGTTTGCTGCCTTGGCTTAAGTTTTCTAAATATATTTTCTTGCTATTACTTGTTATCGGTACCTCTTTCATATTCTCTGCTGCTATCATCGATTTAGTTTTCTAATTATTTGTCTTGCTATTACTTGCTATGAGGGCTTCTTTCACCTTCTTTAGCCGAGGGTCTATCGGAAACAGTCTCTATGCCCTGCCATGCTAGGGATAAGGTTGCGTACATTCTACCCTCCCAAGACCCCACTTATGGGATTATATTGAGTTGTTGTTGTTGTTGTTGACTGTGATTTTTACTGCAGCTGACACTTCTTCATGTTGAACTCCAGTCTATTTTAGTATATTTGAAGTCCACTTATTAACTTATGCTATTAAAATGCATGCGCCAAATCTCGTTACGAGGCCCTTAGTATGAGTTTAAACCAAGCATCTCCAATTGAAGCCAAACAATTTTCTCCCACGGCCCACTCAATTACACCACTAAATCTAGGAAATATCTTACCTTTCACATATCACGAGAGCCATTAACAAGGATATAAGGACACCTACAAGCAAAGGCATGTCCAAGCTAATTCTTCTTTCCTTTTCATTACCAATATCCATATCACCACTAAGTTATTCATCATGCTTTTATATTTCACCTCTAGACACTACCTTGCCAACTAAGTTACCCTATGTGAATCAGCTCATCCCAGTCCTTGCTGTTCTAACAATACTATGATGACCAATCTCCCAAAAGAAGGACAGATCAAGTTATACAGTCCATTATTTCTTCTCAAAAAATGTAAATGAGCAATCCATATGACTTACCGAAAAATGCAGCATATAGCAACATCATGGTAGTACTTATAAATAACGTTATCTGCACATAAAAGATGAATATACCTGTTGCAGATACTCTTCAACAGTTGTTGCCTCCGCAGGAAAAACATCTTCAAATGTCGTCTGGAAGTGAACAGATGAATGGAAAGAAAATGAACAAAAGGCACAATCAGAAAAAACTGCCAGGGACATTTTCTAACCCAATTTGTCACCAGAACTAATTTAGAATGTCAGTAGGAGGAAATGATCCTTTAGATTCTTATTCAAAAAAAGAAAAAAGGAGAAACCCTTATTTTATTCTTATATTTCGATATACTAATTTTAATTCCAATTTAGTATGCCACTATGATGAGTTAACTCAGTCACATGCAGCAAAAGGATTATAGTCATGCATAGTGCTCCCATCCTTCTCGTGGCCTATTTGTGAGAATAAAGAGGAGGACAAACAGTTGGCACAATTTAAAGTAAGACTCATATGTAAGACAAAGTACTCACATCTGATGTTGTTAGATAAACATCATCATTAACAAAACGTCTACCAAAACTTTGAATTTATCATCCATTACCTAATCATTCTATGTAATCATCTTTTATATGTGTATAATAAATTCTCAAAGTGGAGCACTATCAAATATAAGCAACTGAAAAAATATCAAACTTGCAAAGCTCAAAGTGAGAAAGAAACTGTACCTTTAACTCAAAAGACTTAAGATCACGAGCAAGCTGCTCCGCGTTGATGCCCTCACGAGCTAGTAGCCTTTCAGAACAAAGGAAACAACCGATCAAACAGTGCACAACCTACATCCATTAGTCTTAGTCTCCATATTTCCCACCACTAACCCCTCATCTATTGAAATATGCAAGAAGATTACGAGTACATAAATAAAACTTCAAAAATGTTTTGACTTTTGAAAGAACAGGTGGGAGTATGAAACTAACCCAATGTTTGGAAACTACGCAAATGAAGAGAAATAATGAGATAAAGAGGAATAGAAATAAGGTTTTATGGGTGAATTTAACCTATGACAGCAGGTTAATTACTACTTTTACAATGTTACAATCAATGGTTATTACGAGATTTACCTATAACTACCTGATAAGTGACCTGATTACGTAAATATTCTTTACACCGGCTGTGCACATAACTATCTTTAATCTACATTTGAAGCTAAATCGGATATGAATTGGTTTTTTCTAAAAATACTGATATACAGAAGTACCACAAGTTGGAACTTTACTGTACCAAAATCCCAAAAGAATAATGCTATAATTCATAACTAAATATATCACTTTACAACCAATAAAATGAGGATTTTAAATTAAATTAAAACTAGTATTAACAATGCATTCATAAGAGGTAAATGTACCTGGTCGCAGCAATAGATTGAGAAGGAACTTCAGTTCTTATATTTTTAGCCTTCAATTTCTTCGTTAATGCTTCCAACTGATCCAAATTCCTCTAAATATTCCAACAACAAAAAATTAGAAAAAGACATTACACCTTTTAAACTATCAAAACTACGATAAAAATCAAAGTTCTACGAGAAAATAACGATAATCCACACACATTTTCAAAACAATGAAATTTCTGAATATATTACTCAACATTTTAAACTAATCAAAACTACGATAAAAAGTCAATTAACACATTTTCTCCTCCGTTAATAAATAAATCAAATAAATAATGAAATTTCAAAAGGAAAAAAAAAGAATGGAGGAGTTTTATAAATGGAACCTGAAGAGGAGGGAATTGAGCAGAAGGAGCGGCTTGTTCTAGAAGCTTCGAAGAAGAGTGTAGAAGCTCACTCCACCCACTCATGTCTACATCGTTCGCCATTTTTTTGCGCTGTGGCTACTGAACTGAGTGAGAGAGAGAGAGAGAGAGAGCTGCCCTAATTTGAGCGGTAAAGTTTCTCCTTTTTCTTTAGTTATTCTCCAACCGGGCACACTGTAATATAATGACTGTTTTACCCCTACATTGGTTTTTTAAGGAGGTCTCTATTTCTACAGCTGACCTTTTTTAAAAAACTTATTTACAACCGAAAATAGCATAAAAAGGTCATCGCTATTTAAATAATTTAAGCTAATTGTAACCCATAAATGGACAAAAAAGATTATTTATAAATGTTATTACTATTATTATAGAATATTTTATTTAGTCATATCGTGTGGCTTCAGATTACCAAGGATATAGTCGTAGACAGGAAATTGCGTAGATCAAGCATTAAGGTTGTAGGATAGGAGGTAGTTGTACAAATTTCTATGGCGCACCAGAGTGAGACTACTATGTTTGAACTTAGTCTAAAATTGTTAGTGGTTAATGTTGAGTCACACTACTTTTTCATTTCTCTTATTGTCGGGCCGTATCTATTTGTTATTGTTTCGTTGTCCATCTATTTTCTGGTTCTACTAATGCTGTTATTTGTTTCATGATTTCTTTTGATGGTACTGATATATTGTCTCTTTTCGTCTTCTTGAGCAGAGTGTTTTCGGAAACGATCTATCTATCCTTTTGGGGTAAGGGTTAGGTATGCGTACACACTTCCCTTTCCATAATTCACTAATGAGATTTAACTAGGTCGTTGTTGTTGTATATAGGATAACTTGACATAACAAATAAGATGAATACATGTATATGGTTGGGATTGTCTATCATATAAATCAAAAGTAGGTCAAAAGTAAATAAAACTACTTTAAGTAATTGCAAATAATCACAATCAAATACAAGTTTACTTGCAAATACATGGTGAGCTGATTTGTTGTGTTATATATTGATACTTCATATATTGTCAATATCTATCAATCTATCTAATTATCATTAGTTGTGCCTCATTTTCAAGCTCGGTAATCTATATGTTTGATTAATCTACCATTAATTACGCCTTGCAACTTGTTTCGATGGTTGTTACTTATTGTATTGTATCGTATTGTTACTTTAAATATGATTTTTTTTTTGTTGCTACTTAAATTTTATTGTATTGTATCGTTAAATCCGTCGTTACGTAACGACTAAATGTGTCACTTTATGTAACGCCCGATTTGGTGTGGTTGAATCGTTATCTTTGTCTTTTTCTCTCATCTCATCCTTTATTATTATTAAATAATTTTGTTTTATCATTTACCTTATCTTTTTATGTAATAAATTCACCCCGTGTCATATTTTTTCTTTATAATATTGCAAGTTTATTCTTCATATTGTTGGTGCGTGATATTATGAAAAGCAGCAATAGTTACAATATATTCAAACATTGTATTCATAAAACGATACAGTACAATACAATACAATACGGTACGATACATTATGAAACGATGTGTAACAAGCATCCAAACAAGTTGTTAGTCCCAAGTTTAATATTCCATTGATGTTAGGACTTTTTAACTTGAATTATAAAACCCTAAGTTTTGTTATTTTTATATACTAGTTCTTCATAATTAACTGGCCATATGCGAGTAACAAGACTAATATTAACTATATGTCAATATTTAAATAATATGTGAAATAATAATATTAGCACATAAAAATGTAATAACTTATGAAATATAGCTAATTAAGTTCGCTCACATATTTACCAAGCATTTGTGAAATTTCATAATTCGTATAAAAGTTAGTTTATAAATACGTATACGGTCTTGTCCGATTTTGTATGATTAATCGAGGTCGGGGCGGCAGACCGAGGTTCAGCCCCAAGTTATATCAGGTCATGACATGAAGATATATTGTTGAGCTCGTGATTCATGGACCGATCGAGATCGAGACCGAGCAGGATAGAGATCGAGCGAGATCCAAGGAAGCCTGCTAAGTCGAATAACAGAAATCTGAGATATCTGTGACCGGACAAGGATTGTGACGGAAATCTCGGAACGTATCAAGTCAAGACCGGTTGATTAGTCAATCAAGAGAATTCCTTCTGTATTTAAAATTGTACCATATGTAGAACCTTTCTACCATATAAAGGGGGTTCTAATTATTTTGTAAACATCTCATTCACGCATAACAAAGCAATATATTACATTTTCTCTCTTAAGCTCTCTTATTCACTTGTTCAGTTCTTACTCTTCAATAATATACTTAGTTGGTTCGAGGGCGACCTAGCTCGAGTGCCAAAGTTGTATGATACTTCGTTAATTTCTAACATCAATTTTCATATTTCTCAGTTCGTGCCAAGTAAAATCACATAACCTTAAAATCACTTATAAGTTTAATTATTATCCGATTTTAAGAGTAAACAGTTTGGCGCCCACCGTGGGGCTAAGGATAATAGTGATCGCCTGGTACTAATTTTCGTAACACACACTGCTTTACTCTTCCTCTTGTAAGCATTTTTTATTTCAGGATCATCATGTCAAACTCTCAAGCAACAACCACACACATCGACAATAGCCTCGATTTCCATGGCGAAAACGACAATGTAGCTGCCCCAAGGAACGAAGTGCCTCCAGTTGACCTCGAGGGAGTGTCAGTCGCAGACCCCATCGACATCAGTTCCCATGTTTCCATTAATGCAAATCTATCAGGCGATCCTGAAAATAGCGTCCGCAGAGATGTTCGATCAATTAGTCAAAATGCACCGGGCGGCGAAGAAAGTGGCATCAACCTTCGAATAATATTCGAAATATTGCAGGCTCAACAAGTTTCAATAGCACAACTCCAAAATCAGAACCATGTGCCGAGTAGGGTCGAGGCCGAGCCATCACATAAAGTTGTTCACAAGGATGAATCGGCGCTGAGAAGGTCAAACGAAAATAAATCAGACACTGATCCCGCTATCATAAAGATGCTCGAGGAGCTAACAAAGCGGGTTGAATCAGGAGAGAAGAAAATCGAAGCCAACGACAAGAAGGTAGAAACATACAATTTTAGGGTTGATCAAATTCCGAGGGCGCCACCGATCTTGAAGGTTTGGATTCAAAGAAGTTCGTGCAAAAGCCCTCCCCCCCTGAGCGCGGCTCCTAAACCCATTCCAAAGAAATTCCGCATGCTAGAAATCCCCATGTATAATGGAACTACTGACCCCAATGAACATGTTACTTCTTACACATGCGCAATTAAGGGGAACGATTTAGAAGACGATGAGATCGAGTCTGTATTGCTGAAGAAATTCGGGGAGATCCTATCGAAGGGGGGAATGATATGGTACCATAATCTGTCACCCAACTCCATCGATTCTTTTGTCATGCTCGCATATTCCTTCGTTAAAGCACATGCCGGGGCCATAAAGGTCGAGACCAGAAAGTCGGACCTCTTCAAAGTGAAGCAGAAAGATAACGATATGCTTAGAGAATTTGTGTCTCGGTTCCAAATGGAGCGCATGGAACTACCGCCGGTTGTCGATGAATGGGCCATTCAGGGTTCACCCAAGGATTAAACGTACGAAGCTCGGTGGCCTCACAACAATTGAAACATAACTTAATCGAATACCCAGCTGTCACTTGGGCCGATGTACATAGTCGGTATCAGTCAAAGATAAGGGTCAAAGACGACCAGTTGGGAACTCCTTCAGGGTCCGTTCATCATATCAGGCCCGTCGACAAAGCTAAAAGGGATATTGACCAGGAGCCACGATCAAATAAAGATCGTTACCAGCCATTCAATGGAGATAAGAGAAACAACGGGCCTAGACGCAACCTCGTTCGAGGTGATAGAAGAAATGATTGAATTTAGAGCTCCCGAGGGCTCATGAGCAAGACCCGTTTCGATAGAAATGACGGGCCCAAAGAAGCACCTCGGCTATCAGAATACAACTTCAACGTTGATGCGTCGGCCATCGTATCAGCCATCGGGCGCATCAAAGACACTAGGTAGCGTCGACCTCTGCAGACTGACCGGCCCAGAGAAACCCTAATCAAATGTGCAAGTACCATGGAACCCATGGCCATAGAACCGAAGAATGCAGACAACTGAGGGAGGAGGAAGCTCGGTTGTTCAACAAGGGGGTCTTCGAGAATTCTTGAGCAATCAAGCTAAGAACCATTTCAGAAACAGGGACGCACACATGCAGAATGAACAAGAGGAGCCACACCACGTAATTCATATGATTGTTGGAGGGGTCGATATTCCACAAAGACCCGTATTCAAGCGCACCAAGGTGTCGATCACGAGGGAAAAATGAATTAGGGATTATGTACTGAAAGGGACCTTGTCTTTCAATGACGAGGATGTAGAGGGGATCTTACAACCCCACAATGACGCACTAGTAATATCTGTTCTTATGAGTAAAATTCAAGTTAAATGTGTTTTGATTGATCCAGGTAGCTCGGCCAATATTATTCGATCGAGGGTCATAGAACAACTGGGCCTACATGATCAAATTGTGCGCGCAGCCTCAGTACTTAAAGACTTCAATATGGCAAGTGAAACCACCAAAGGTGAAATTATTTTTCCAGTGAACGTGGCCGGGACCATACAAGAAACAATGTTCCATGTGCTTGAGGGTCACATGAGGTACAACGCCTACTTGGAAGGCCTTGGATCCATAACATGAGGGAAATACCCTCGACGGTTCACCAGGTTCTGAAGTTCCCGACATAAGAGGGAGTCAAAACATTGTACAGGGAGCAACCCGCTGCCAAGGAGATGTGTGCAGCCGACGAACTGATACCGATATCGACACTCTCATTAGCAAAGGGATCAGATTCTAAGGGAAAACAGGAGGTCTAATAACAACCACAAACATCAGCCTCGACCCAATCGGAGAAGCAAGGGATCAATGAGGATGACGACTACTGGATCCCTCGATCCTTCATAATTTCTGATGACTCCAATGCCACCAAGTCAACGGTCGAAGAGTTGGAGCAAGTCACGCTTACCGAGCATCAGCCCGAACGGAAGGTATACCTAGGCACGGGGCTAATCCCCGAGCTCAGGAAAAAAATTATTCATTTCCTTAAAGCTAACGTAAATTGCTTTACTTGGTCCCATCCCGGTATGAAAGGGCTCCCACCGGAAATTACCACTCACAAGCTGAGCATGGACCCTAAAATTCCGCCCGGTGAAGCAAAAACGAAGACCCCATTCCGAGGTCAAACATGCCTTCATCAAGGATGAGGTAACCAAACTTCTCAAAATAGGATCCATTCGGGAAGTAATGTATACCGAATGGTTAGCAAACGTAGTGGTAGTCCCTAAGAAGGGAAATAAGCTTAGAATGTATGTAGATTACAAAGACCTGAATAAAGCATGCCTTAAGGATTCTTTTCGTTTGCCTAATATCGATCGTATGATTGATGCCACGTCCGGCCACAAGATTCTTAGTTTTCTCGATGCCTACTCCGGGTACAACCAAATACAGATGAACCTGGAAGATCAGGAAAAGACCTCGTTTATTAGTAAGTACGGCACCTACTGTTATAATGTAATGCCATTCAGACTAAAAATGCGGGTGCAACTTATCAACGCCTAGTAAAACAAATGTTCGAAGAACAAATAGGAAAATCAATGGAAGTTTATATTGACGTCATGGTAGTTAAGTCCCTGCGAGCAGAGGACCATTTGAAGTATTTGCAGGGAACCTTCAATATATTGGACAAATATAACATGAAGCTCAACCCAGAAAATGTGCATTCGGGGTCGGCTCGGGCAAGTTTCTTGGCTTCATGGTATCAAATCGAGGGATCGAGATCAACCCCGATAAAATCAAAGCTATCAAGGATATCACGGTAATAGATAGTGTAAAGGCCGTGCAACGACTAACGGGGCGCATAATCGCCTTGGGACGATTTATTTTGAGATCATCAGACAAAAGTCACCGATTCTTCTCGTGACTAAAGAAGAAGAATAGCTTCGCGTGGACTCCGGAATGCCAACAAGCCTTGGAGGAACTAAAACGGTACTTATCGAACCCACCGCTGCTTCACACTTCAAAAGCGGATGAGCAGCTTTACTTGTATCTGACAGTCTCAGAGATAACGGTAAGTGGAGTCCTAGTCCGAGAAGAACAAGGTACGCAATTCCCTGTCTGTTATGTTAGTCGGACCTTAGGTGAGGCCAAAACCAGATATCCACACTTAGAAAAATTCACGCTTGCTTTGATAAGCGCCTCTAGGAAACTAAAACCATATTTTTGGTGCCATCCAATATGTGTTGTAACGACTTATCCACTTATAAATATCTTGCATAAGCCCGAACTTTTTGGTCGGTTGGCCAAATGGGTCGTAGAAATTAGGGGGTACGATATTGAATATCGACCCCGAACGACCATCAAGTCTCAAATCTTGGTAGACTTCATGGTGGACTTCACGCCGGCCCTCGTACCTGAAGTCGATAGAGAATTTTTAGTAAAAGCGGGTACATCTTCGGGAATTTGGACCCTCTTTATGGAAGGTTCTTCAAACGTAAAAGGGTCCAGACTCGGTATTGTGCTAAAAACACCCACATATAACGTAGTTAGGCAATCTATCAGAGCTACGAAATTGACTAATAATAAGGCTGAATATGAGGCCATGATTGCAGGGCTCGAACTAGCCAAAATCTTGGGGGTGGAGGTGATCGAAGCTGTGACTCCCTCCTCATCGTGAACTAGATCATCGGGACTTTTGAAGTCTGAGAAGACCGAATGCAGAGGTACTTGGATAAACTACATGTGACTCTACATCGATTCAAGGAATGACTTTGCAACATGTACCTCGAGAACAGAACAACAAGCCCGACGCTCTTGTAAACTTAGGTTCATTGGTCGAAGACGACGAACTCAACTCGAGGACTGTCGTACAACTCATGAGAATGGTGATCGAAGAAGGACACACTGAGGTAAACTCCACAAGTTTGACGTGGGATTGGAGAAACAAGTACATAAAGTACTTAAAGAACGGGAAGCTTCCATCAGATTCGAAAGAGTCAAGAGCTTTTCGCACAAAGGCGGCACAATTCACTTTGTCCGAAGATGGAACACTATTTAGAAGGATGTTCGATGGGCCGTTGGCAATATGTTTAGGACCGGGAGACACTAAATACTTCATGCGGGAAGTTCACGAGGGCACTTATGGAAATCATTCCAGTATCGATTCATTGGTCCAAAGTAATCAGGGTCGGATACTGTTGGATCGACATGGAGAAAGATTCAAAGGAATTCGTTCGAAAATGCGACAAATTCCAAAGGTATGCGCCAATAATTCACCAACCTGGTGAGAAGCTCCATTCGGCCTTATCCCCATGGCCCGTTCATGAAATGGGGAATGGACATCGTAGGTCCTCTTCCATCAGCTCCATGTAAAGCTCAGATTATTTTATTTATGACTGCTTATTTTTCTAAGTGGGTCGAAGCACATGCTTTTGAGAAAGTCAAAGAAAAGGAAGTCATATACATTATTTAGGACCACATCATATGTCGATTCAGTATGCCCTCCGAGATCGTATATGACAATGGAAAACAATTCATTGGCAGCAAAGTGACCAAATTTCTCGAGGATCACAAGATCAAAAGGATCTTATCAACGCCTTATCACCCCAGCGGGAATGGACAAGCCGAATCGACCAACAAAACCATCATTCAGAATCTTAAGAAGAGATTGACCGACGCCAAAGGGAAGTGGAGAGAGATATTGCCCAAGGTTCTTTGGGCATACTACACGATGTCGAAGTCTAGTACGGGAGCAACGCCATTCTCGTTAGTCTATGGCGCCGAGGCTCTAATCCCAGTCGAGGTCGGGGAACCTAGAATTAGGTTCCAATATGCAACAGAATGGTCAAATAACGAGGCCATGAATACAAGCCTAGAGTTGTTGGATGAAAGACGCGAAGCCGCCCTCGTCCGGTTGGCTGCCCAAAGATAGCGGATCGAAAGGTACTACAATCGAAGGGCCAATCTTCGACATTTTAACATCGGGGACTTGGTGCTAAGAAAAGTCACCCTCAACACCTGAAATCTGAATGATGAAGCCACCGAAAAAGGATCCTACAAGCTCGGCATGATGAACGGCCAACAACTACCGAGCAATTGGAACGTATCGCACCTAAAAGGATATTACTTCTAAGGTATTGCCCCTTCCATTTTCATTTATATTTTAACTAACTCTTGTAGGTGTTCGACCAGAAGCGGCGATGGATTCTTCGACATGAAGTCTTTAGGTCAGAAAGCACGCGTTACACTCTTTTTTCCTTAGACCGATTTTGTCCCAAATGGGTTTTCGGCGAGGTTATAATGAGGCAACCATTGATCATGCTAACTTAGAAAAATTCAACAGTATCCGAGGCTTCTTTACAATCAACCTCGAATACTAGGGGCATTACCCTCGAATGTCAACTTTGTTGCGAGGAAATTACTTCATGGCAGTAGGGTCTCGATAGGAAAAATTTGTAAGGGCCAAATGGTCAAATGAACCGTGTCCCCATTGTTTGCTCGAGCCCTGGAACAGAACATGTACGGATATATAATAATTTATGAAGAGAATTATTTTTCCTTGCCGATATCTCATGCCTTAGAAAAATTTTCTACTTTACAATTTCATACTCTCGATCTATTATGCAAATGGGCTTAAGGGTCGATCACAACCAGAGTTCTGATAAATACCCCCACGCTCGGGGAATACCGTTCAAAAAGTAAACGAGATCGAATTATTAAAACTTCGAGATTATAAAACCTTTTAGGCAACCCTCGATATTTAAAAGCCACGGCCACCCCACTCGGGGACTGACACTTCGGGCAAGCTCGAAGTAAAACGGGAAAATAAGCCCAATGGGAAAATCCCAAACTAAGAGGCTACGACCAAATTAACATGGTTCGGAGACGTCCGAATTCCATAACAAAATAGGCCTTCGAATTTCTTCATAACCGGTTAAAAAAGGTTACCCCCAGCAAAATCATAAAAGGCTTCGATAATATCAAGCCTCGAAACTCTACAGAATACTAAAAGGCTTCAATAATACCAAGCCTCGAAAAACTCTAATGAATATAAAATTTAACTCTCGAGCGATCCCTTATTATTTCATGATAAGGCATTACAAGTTTTGTAAACACGAGTGATAAGAACTTTTTCAAGCCGAAAAGAAGAGAACACCTTACTTGTATAAATAATCCTTTTCAAAAGGCCAGATCAGCCTAATACAAAAAACACAAAGTCTAAGGACTGTTTTTGCTTTGAGTTCGAGAGACCATTCTCACTCAACTAAAAAACCTAAGGGTTACTCTATTTCGAGTTCGAGCAGACCCTCGCTTGATCATAAAGCCTAAGGGCTATACTAGTTCGATTTCGAGTAAATTCTGCCGATGATCATCATCGGCCTCAGCCTTCACCGCATCCACTTCTTCACGAAGTTGCCCCGATCACATCGAGCTTTTGTTGGACCTGTGGGACCAAATTATTAGACACCACGCCCGAGTTAGTGTCATTAATTTCAAAGATTCTTTTTACCTGCTCGGCCATATCATCTTGTTCTTTCTGAGCTGCTTCTATCTCAACACGAAGTCCTTTTGTTTCCTCTTCTCTCTACTCATTGAGAAGCATGAAGGTGTCTTTCTCCTCAGTGAGCCCTTGAATTTTGGCTTCATACCGGCTCAGCTCCCCTCAGTATCGGAAGAAAGCCTCGTGATGAAGCACGGAAGCCTACAAAAATAGGAAGAAAGAATTATTCAAAAGGAGAAAAGTACAAGTATGAAAATTGACACCGACAAAGAAAATATGGACTTACCCGGTTCAGAGCCTGTTGGGCTTGGTTGAAAAAGAAAGTTACCCCCCACCTCGTCCATCTGGGCTTGGTTTTCTTCCGTGACCAGGCATCGAAGGTAGCTTTCCACCCCTACGGGGTCAGAAAGGACCCGAGCATCCTCTGGGACCGAGATGGTAACTAATCGCCTTCGCTCGGGATTGGCACGAGGGGCCAAAAACTGATGAGTCAATTTAAATCTCGAGGAAGCTTCGTTCGAGCTCTTCCTCGGTACCTCCAAATCACTCAGATCGGCGATATCTTCTACCCAATGAAATAACCACGAAAATGATCTTTCTCTCTATGGGCTTCTTCCCCGTGACAGGTCTCCACGGCATGAGCTTCGCGTATCATCGACTCAGAGAAAAAAGGAAACGAGGGGGAATACCGATCTCTATTTCCCCAAGTGAGTCTTTTGGGAAACCGCCTCCGTCTTGGGGAGCCTCGAGCCCAGCTTCTACACCGACACCTACCACCTCCTCAACGACCTTCTTACCCCGAGGTGAAACATCTTCAGCTCTCTTTGGCTTGGGGACTTTGGACGAGGTTTCCTCCTCAAGCCGAGGCGGAGCAGTTTCAACTCTCACCGGCTCCGCGGTTCATCGAATCTTGGCACTAGTTCGCGCACGGGCCACCAGCCCAGAATCATCATCATCATCTTCTTCTTCATCTTCTTCTTCTTCTTCCCTTAGCCTTTGGACTGACTCCAAAGCCAGAGGGATAGTGTTCCCCTTGGGCGCCCTCTTTCTGGGTTTTTCCCCCTCGGAGTTCGAGACCCTTTTCCTCTTATTCTCCTTCACCGGCTTCGGGATAGGTGATGAAACTTCTTCATCACTGGTTGGGGGTCTCATAGTCGCATCCTTCCATAGGCCTACAAAAGGAAAAACTAAGTAAGTTCAGAAAGATATTTTGGTTAAACCATTAAGTTAGGACAAGGCCTACCATGATTACTAGCCTCCCACCGACCCTTTGATAAATCACGCTATGCGCGCTCGGCATGTGTTGACATTGAGACCAGGCTCCTAACCCAGTTCTCGATATGGGGAACCACACCCGGCATCCAGGCAACGACTACATCGGGAAAAACACTGATAATAAGGGATGAAGAAGTAAAGACAACGCACAGAAATTAAGGACGGAATCATACTTACATTTCATATTCCAATTTTCAGGAAATAGCATGCTCTCGGTCAGGATTTGGTCTGTGGTCTTCGCTCGAACGAACCGACCCATTGATCACGCCCAACTATGCCTTATAAAAGACAAAGCGGTCGTTGCAAATATAATCCGGTTTAAAGTCCGGAGTCAAATCCTCAAGGAACTAACCTACCTATTACAACTCTCAGTGATGCTAATGTAAGCTCAGACACTTTTCCGGGTGCAGTATTTTTATGAATAATTGTTTGGATTTATTAACTAAAGGGACTGATATTAAAAACTAACAATATTTAATATTAAAGATAAATCAATGGTAGAAAGATCTAGGGCAGTGATTTCCCCAATTTCTAGACTAATTCTGACTCTTTTGCTATACTCTCACCGTGTTACTCTATGAGGATTATGAGCTATGGGTTATTGCAATTATCTCTCGATCAACTACAATAATTTACTAGAGCATTCACTCGAACTACTCTAGTTGATAATTTATGTACCTCTAATTTATCCCACCAAAGTTTCGTTATCTCTTACCCCACTTTTAAATTCAAGTAATGAATCTCTTCAATTACCCAAAAGTGGTGTTGTTCAACAACAATCTAACCTGGTATTCTTTCTCAAGCAACACCAAGCAATTAGACACGATTAATCAAGGGCCCATTCAATTAATCACCATACAAAGCATAGTTGAATAATCTTAAATTAAACCCGGATCGATTATAACAATATTGAGTCAAAACTTCATCTAACAACTCGTTCCATCAACCCTAGACGAATTGTTTAGCTACTCATGCTAAAACACAAAGAAAGCATAAAATATTTCATAATTTCCAAAATAATGACAAAAGATGGAGAATAGAAAAACTCTAATTGTAGCCTGGTCTTCTCACACTTGTTCTTGCCTCCAAAGTCAGTCTAAAAACAAGCTTAACTCCACTTGGACGAGTTTATGGGGTTTTAAATAGGGCTAGGCTAATTTCTCCTATTTTTACACTTAGGTCCTTGAATTTTCTGGGTGTTTCAGGACTCGACCGCGACCGCGGTGATTTGCGTACTTTCTGCCTTGTGTTGTTTGGTCCACCGCGTTCCAGCCGTGGTCGCGGTGGGCTTCAGTCCAGCCATCCTTCGCCCCTTTCTTGCTTCTTTTCACTTGGGTTCTTTTTTATTGGCCTTATATTCCCGTGATTTACTCCAAAATGCTCCTAAGTATCTTCCGAACGTGGATTATTTCCTGCAAAGCATAAAAATACTATTTAGAGCATTTTGTTGTCATTTTTCCACTTAAAAAACACTAAAGTATGGTTCATTAAGAGTGTAAATAGCGTCTATATAGCCTACTATCAACACCCCACACTTAAACCGTTGCTCGTCCTCGAGCAACACAACCACACTCTACAGGCCTAATCATTACATGATACCTTCCCTACTCTCTATACCCAGAAGACTTCACACATGTAGACTACTTCAGCGCGACATCCTAGCCTCGAGAGTGGACTCCTTTATAGCCTCGCAACACCTCTAACCGGCTCTCCTACTCTCATTCAGAGGTCCAGACTTACCTTCCCTTCATGAATCATGTGCCTACTCACTACAAAAGAGACTTATATTATTTACCAATCACACACTGAGGAACTCGAATATGACATTTTACTCACCCTCAGAAACAAATTCTTATGCCACAAACAACGCACCATAGGCTCGCCCGTAGTGTAATACTCAACTAATCAAGCTTGTTCGGTCTAGAATCAAATAGGACTTTATTTGGTTGTAATGTTGGTTGCAGGACGGGTATGATACATATATGTATAGTGACTGCACCTCCCTAAGCACTCCACTACATTGTGTACTTTTAAGCTCTTGATTTTGTCAAACCTTCATTCCACCATTACATTATTGTGTTAACCCCTTATTCTTTTAAGCACACTTTTTCTTTTAATAGCCACCACCAATTTGAGACTTCTTCTTTTTCTTCTTTTTCTGGTGGCCTATAGTATTGCTTATCAAACAATGCACTTTTTTATGCTTCCTTAATTCCACTTAACAGCCCCAATCAACCACCCCACACTTATATTTCTTTTCATATCCATTACACTTCGAGTGCTTCTAAGTGGTGATAGGGTTCAACAAGATAGGCTATTTAAACTTGGGTCAGGCTTGTAATGTGGTTGCTAAGGAAAACAGGCGCAATGGGGTTGGCTAAGATATGTACCATTAGGTGGGACAAACATATACAGAAGGTTTAAGCAACGAATGCGTATATCACTTTCCAGACCAAACAAGACTACCATTTCACTTTGTACACACATAGGGAAATTTCTAGGCATTGAGTGTTAGCACATAATACACAAAGTCTCACTCACACATAGCACATGACTCAATTCAGTTATGATCATCAGACACTCTACTTTAAGCACTTGATCCATTCAGGGACACACAATTTAAGGCCTTGTTAGAGTCAACTAAAGAGCCTAAGTGTCCCACTAAAGTAATCTTTATTCACGGTATCATAGAGTTAAGGGCCCTATTCCCATCTTTGATTTTTCGCCCAAGACTCCTAAACTAAAAGGGAAAAAACTAACTACACCTGGTTCAAATGAAAACCCTTGGAAAAGAACCGTGGTATAAAGAAAAACCAAGGGGGGAGGGGGGGTTGACACACTACCTAACAAATAAAAATCTTTTTGTGTTTTGTGTAGACTCACTTCCCTCAAGAAACAGGTCCATCGTCGGGAAGAGTCCTGGTTAAATATTTTTTTTTTTCCGACTCAAAACCCTCAAGAGACCTGTCGAAAGGTGTCCATCTTCGGGCCAAGTCAACACTAATCAATATATATTAGAAAAAAAAATTCAACTACCAACAAACTAATCAACCTACTAACAATTATATATACAAAAACACACAATATCCCCCACCCCACAATTAAAGAACTGGCATGTCCCCATGTCAACAACAATAATGCACAGTGAGGTAAGGAGACTTCCCTGGTGTTCAATCTTTGTCAGAGATGGTGGCGGGGTCGAGATGACAAGCGCGCCCTAATGCTCGGAGCCAGGACATTATCTTCTTCTCGTACTTTGCACTCTGAGTGGCCAGAGTGTCAACTCTGTCATTTAGGCTATCCACTGAGGTGCGTAAGCCAGCAACATCTTGCTCCAAGGTAGACATCCGGGTGCTCCACCGAGGCCGAGATGGAACCGCCTCATCATAAGGTGGCATTGGCGTGGAGGCATCAGGCACCACCTCTTCCTCATCATCCACAACAATAGGCATAGGCTGCTCCTTTCCCACTGTGATTTTGCTGGCCCTTAAAGGGGCCTTCTTTGCGAGCTTCCCATCTATGAAACAATTCTCGGGGACATTTGCAGCACGACACAACTTGGTGACCAGTGAAGGGAAGTAGAACCCTTTGACTATCTCAGGGGATCTGATGAACAATTCATCGTGGATTAGCCTGGCCACATCAAAGTCATGACAATTGACAAAACACCAAACCACTATTGCACGAGGTGCATTTATATCAGTTGTGTTGCTGAAGGGAAGCAGTCGACTATAGATGATGGTGAGCCAACATTTAGCTTCCCAAGTGAGATATTGGGAGTTCAGAGTGATTCCATGCTTTATCCATATGGGCTCCCCTCCCACACAAATTGACCGAACAATGAGGTTCCAAGTGACAGGTGGTGTCTGGTAGGTTTGGTGGTAATCCTCCGCTCCTGAGAAGACCGGTAGATGGTATGCTCGGCGTATTGCTTCAAGAGAAGCATTTACCCGTGTTCTTCTGACTGTGACCACCCGGTTGGCGTGTTCCGGGCAATTCACACAGAATTCCCGGACCATCAAAATATTCGCCTCCTCCGGTTCCTCAAAGAAGACGTCCAACTGGCGTCACCTCAATTCATGGAACATCTCTGGGCATTCACTCTGCAGGGAGGCCCTGTCAATAGGTACTTCATGCACCATCTTCCGGGCTGCCTTTGCTTCAAATCTTTCCTCAGCAGCCTTCGAGACAAACTGAGTAGAGTCAAACTGGCTTGTACTAGCCTGGGTTTTGCGTTTCCTGGATTGCGACATGGTACCTGACACAACAAGGTTTATTGTCAGAGAGGGTTCAATTTGTGTGACCGCCAGGTGGTTACTTAGACTTCACCACCACGATAGTCATATTACCAAATTTTAGCTCAATGTGGAAATTTTTCAAACACATGGTGTGCATAGATCTAGACATGCATATGTTAGCCCATAGTAGTACAAACCCTCCCCAATGTCAACCACAATCATCTACTAACATCAACCCACTAACATGATTTTAACCCAACAACACCAAATCTTACCACCAAGTCACACTAAGTTAATTTACAAAAGAATTCGTTTTTACCTAGATATGGCGGAGATCTACAATTAACATATACATTATACAAAATAAAATAATACAAAGAAAATAAAAATTAAGAGATAAGGGAGTTAGTAGACTTACTTGAAGAGAGGAAGAGAGAGAAACCTGGTGGTTGGGGGTAGTGGAGATGAGGGAAGAGAGTGGTGAGTTTGGGGTAGGAGAATGAGAGAAGGGAGGAGGGGAACGTTGGGGAAGAAAAGGGAAGGGGAAGGGGTTTTGTTAAGTTAGGGTTGGGGTATGGGGAGAAATAATAATGAAAAAAAAAATTGAAAAAAAATAAAAAAAATTAATGAAATTAATACTTACCTGGGTGTGATGGGGTTCGTCGCGGTCGACCGCGGTGAAGGGAGGGGTTGGGAAATAGAAAACCCATGACCTGCCGCGGTCGCGCTGCAGTTCACCACAGTTTGCCGCGGTCGCGGTGAGCCAAGCCAGAACTTTTGCTTCCTACCGCAGTCGCGCCGCGGTCGACCGCGGCCGCGGTGACGGTATTCCAATTTTGTTTTTTTTTAATAACATTTTTACCTTACCGGATTTGTGACTTGAACCTGTCTTCTCCCAATATGCACTCATAGTGCCCTGTACACTAGTAAATGGGTTAGTAACATCTACATCAATTACAACAACAACACAAAAGAGAAAACAACAGAAAATCATGGGTTGCCTCCCATGAAGCGCCTGATTTAATGTCGCGGCACGACGCAAACTCTTGCCATCACTCCTCATTTGTGTATTGGGGCTCCTCCAGAGTAATCACCACACTGTCCCCTTTTTCTTCACTCATACCAAGGTACTATTTCAACCTCTGTCCATTCACTATGAATTTGTTCGTCCCATCTTCTGATTCGATCTCTACAGCTCCACTTGGGAACATTTACACTACTTTGAACGGACCTGACCATCGGGACTTCAACTTACCTGGGAAGAATCTCAATCTTGAGTTGTATAGTAGCACTAATTCACCGGGTTTGAAGTTTCGATCCAAGATGTGCTTGTCATGCATCAATTTCATCCTTTCTTTATACAATCGAGCACTCTTGAATGCGTGGAACCGGAATTCCTCAAGCTCATGCAACCCATTAAATCTATTGGTGCCCGCTGTTTCCATGTCCAAGTTCAACTGCCTGAGTGCCCACAGTGCTTTATGTTCGAGCTCAACCGGAAGGTGGCATGCCTTACCAAACACCAACTTGTAAGGTGATGTCACGACCCAAAATCCATTAAGGTCGTGATGGCGCCAGACACCACTGTCGGGAAAGCCAATCATTTAAATAGTGAATAAATCCCATAATTTCCCCAAAACTCGGTGTTACAAGTGCATGAGAAAATATCTAAGAATTTTACATGTACTACAATACTTGTCCGAAATACAAACTGGACAAGGAATTTAAAATAAATACAATACATCTGAGGAATACTCTGTCGGCTGCCGGTTGTCTCTGGATGGTGCAGCTCGTCTAAGTCTCCAAGTCTGTCACATCACTGCGTCAAGCAGGGCCACTATCTATGAATGTACCTGTGCAATAAAAATGCACAACAAGTATAACATGAGTACAAAAACAACATGTACTCAGTAAGTATCCCGCCTAACCTCGAAGAGGTAGTGACGAGAGATCGACTTTGACACTTACTAGAGGTCCAACAATATCAAGTGCACTAAAGAAATGAATTAATACAGAGCAATATAAATACATAAGACACAGAAGTACATATTACGTGGTATATTTTCTCTCTTTACAATTTACTCAACTCTCTACTAGAAGTTCCCCTCCGGAGCCGAAGCATATAAATAAATATGATGGATTTCATCAAAGAGGCTGTCATAATCCAAATCAGGGGGAAAAACCCTCAGATGAACTGGCTTCTTGCCAAATATTCCGCACGATTCCATGGGATGATGTATATTTATAGGAAATGCCCAGGTGAACGACCCAATCCAACATAAAAGTAAACTGTGCACTGCCGAAGGGTCGAACGACGCGAACCATAGATGCATCTATTAACCTGTCGTGGCGTACGACCCGCTCCCATGAGAGTGTGGTACATAAATCTTGCTGAGGCGAACGGACCGATCCCATAAGAGTGGTGGAAAGGAATTCACCCCACTCGCAAAATATAAACTGCGAAGCGGTCACACATAAGCATATACATTCAAACAGTCTCTCCCGTCTATATCGGGAAACAATTACCCAAGAAATGGGAATTTCGCTTTTAATGGTCACAAAGATAGTATTTAAATCTTTTTCTAGAAATTCGTTTGTCAAGTTAGATAAGGTTTAAACATTTTGAAATTCTCCAGCAAAGATACAAGAACGACAAATAAAACATGCTTTCGGGTCCTAAACTACCCGACATAAACATAATAGTAGCTACGCACGGACTCCCGTCACTTCGTGCATACGTAGCCCCCACAAATAGTAGCACATATTTAATTAGTTCACTTATGGGGACAATTCCCCCTCACAAGATTAGAAAGGAGACTTACCTCGCTCCGAAATTCCATAATCGGCTTCCAAGCCCTTCCGACGACTCCAATGGACGCACCACGCCCCAAAACTATCCAAATAACGACAAACCAATGAAAATGTACTCTAATATTTGCAACAATTCAAATTATATAAACTCCTATCTCCGCTCAAGGAATTAACCAAAATTCCCTCGGGCCCACGTGCCCGGATTCCGAAATTTCTCGAAGATAAAATCTACCCATAGCTTTACTAGTTCAAATATACAATTTACTCAAATATTCATGCTCAATTCGTGGTAAAAATCCAAATTACCAAATTTCTAGGTCTTCCCTTAAAATCCTAATTTTTTAATATAAATTCTCATGTCTAATTCCATGTATAAGCCTTGTATTTAACTTGGAATGAGTAGAAACAACTTACCTTGACATAGATGATGAAATTCTCCTCTAGAAGCTCTCCTAAAATCGCCCCAACTATGAGAAATATGAGAGAAATGTCCAAAAATCTCGGTTTAAAACAATCTGCCCAGGCCTCATTTCCGCACCTGCAGTCCACCCTTTGCACCTGCGCTCCCGCAAGTGTGCCCAATCTCCCGCACCTGCGGCTTCCTCAGCTCCAGCCAAAACTCGCACCTGCGGCGACAAAGCCGCACCTGCTGCCAAAGCCTCGCAGGTGCGGTCACACCAGATGACAACAACTTCAGCCCTTCTTCAAACTCCAAATTTGATCCGTTAACCACCCGAGGCCTCCGGGACCCCGTCCAATTACACCAACCTATTCCAAAACATAATGCGGACTTGCTCGAGGCCTCAAATCATATCAAATAACATCCAAAACAACGAATCGCACTAAAATTCAAACTTTATGAACTTGAAATTTCAAACTTCCACCTCCGATGCCGAAACCCGTCAAATCACCTCTGATTGACCCCAAACTTTGCAGACAAGTCATATTTGACATTATGGACCTGCTCCAACTTCCGAAATCGTATTCCGACCCTGCTATCTAAATTTCCACTTCCGGTCGGATTTCTCAAAAACCTTCAAATTTCTATCTTTAGCCAAACGACTTCAAAATAACCTACGGACATCCGAATTCACTTCCGATCGCGCTCCCAACTCCAGAATCACCATACGAAGCTATTCCCAGACTCGGAATCCCAAAAGGACATCAATATCACTAAAATGCGCTTCAAGCCAAACTTAGGAAATTCCTTCAAAAATGCTGACTTCCACAATATACGCCGAAACGATCCCGAGTTATCCAAAACCCGATCCGGACATGCGCCCAAGTCCGAAATCATCATACGAATCTACTGGAATCATCAGATCCTTATTCCGAGGTCGTTTACTCCTAATTCCAGTCTTAGTCGATTCTTCCAACTTAAGGCTTCTAAAATGAAAATTTTTCATTCAATTTAACTTCGAACATCCCGAAATTCAATTCCGACCACACCTACAAGTCATAATACCAGAAACGGAGCTGCTCATGACCTCAAACTGTTGAACGACGCGCTAGAGCTCAAAACGACCGGTCGGGTCGTTACATTCTCCCCCACTTAAACAGACGTTCTTGAACGTGCCAAGAACTACCCTGGAGTTATCCGAAATCACTGTTTTACACTTCGTGCACATGTTCATGCCACCATAACCTAGTTGAGCACATAGGCCTGATCAAACCTGAAGACATCCTCATTTATCCATACAATCAGCTCAGAACCCAATTCCAATACCTGAAATTCTCGGCCAGGCCTAGTTCCAATATATAAACACCGAATCAACTACCACACAATATACANAGAGCCATCCTGCTCACATAACATCATCACTACGCGGGAACTCAACACATAGGAAAATATCAAGATGTTTCCCAACTCACACGGCACAACAAAATATTACATGAAATGAACGAAGACGAAACAACATCTGCTGTTCCAATACCTTTCCATGAAAAGCGCTATACCGAAATGAACACGCCTGACTCATACGGAGCCCATAATCATATTTAATTCCATCCTCAAACATCGAGTCTACCTTGCTCAAACCGAACTAGGCTAATAGCTTTACGTGGGTCCATATTAACCCACTTCCTCTCATAATACGCAAGAACGACCATCATAGCCGAGACAAACACCCCACAATCCACAACTGAATGAACCGAACGCCTTCCAGGCATAAATTCTCCAATGAGAAATATTACACTTCTTTATACTCAGTCCAAATCTTCAATCCATTATACATGTCACACTCATACGATCATCCCGTGGTCACGCTCCCACGACCTTCCAAACAAGGTATCAAGTCTGCACATCCACCACTGGCCACACTAACGCTGTAAAACAAATCAAGAACCCATAACTAGGATGCAAAGCCTCTTTCACCAAACACCGATCCTAGGTGACACTAAAGACAACACCAACTTACTCTAAACATTCAAATCCCCCCTTTTTTTCTTGCTCATCCGAGCTCATGACATTCTGGTCAACACCGAACCGCAACCTCGATCCTTACTTCTAGTTACATACTGCTTACTGCACCTAACATGCCAATATGAGATAGCGCAAGAATTCCATCATGACTTCTGAACCACTAATAGGGTGGACACTTCATCACATATAAGCCTTTTTCTTACCTCAATTCAATTCGCACTCATCGCAGGAATAATGATAACCCCAATCAGCACATAACAACTCAATTCACACTCACTTTGAGTGACTCCATTCCACGAGATTCGTTTCCAGACCCATGAACCGTTTCATGCCCTCCTTGCACGCATATTCACATCTTTGACCGGTATACCCATTCCGATAAACCTTCCATGAACCCGAAGTCATTTTCTCCTTCTTATGAACCCCAATGCTACTCTACACATCGAGGATAACGTAGAACACTCCAACCATTTTCTCCTTCCCATAATTCTGCTGCAAAAGCTCGATTCTTAACCATACGGTGGCTTGAAATCCTTAGACACCACCTTCTAACCCTTGAATACGTTGGAACCATTGTTGAGAGTCACCCACTCTAGCTTGGTCCCGAATATAATCAACTCTACAACTTCACTGGCACCTGAACACCCATCTTGATAAAGCACCCGACTGAATCCCTTCACTTGTAGATTACCTCTGTACTAAGCATAAATCCTGAATCTTTCCAAAGCCTAAACCTGATTCAATAAGGCTAACCCTTGCACACCTTTATCAAATCCCATGCTCAATTACTATTCTACTCATTTCCCCTTAACTGTAATAACTTGCCAATACGCTGATAGTCCGCAACCCCATGAGAAAATAATTTTGCAACCCAATCGCAGGCAGTGGGACTCTCCCACTTAGCCCGAAGCTGCTCCTTGTTACCACTCTAGACCCCACCGAAATTCTCTCTGCATTGCTGACATGATCTTGCTCAACCAACACGTCAAATTCTTCTAAATTCTCCTGTTAGCATTCCATGACTACTCAAATCCCTCGCATCATTCATATATTCGGCCTCCTACCGAATAGCCACTGGAATTCCTTGCAGAAACTTGCCAACCACACGACCGCTAACCTGCTCACAGGAGATAACCCTCATGCGGAAATTACCAATTGACACCTTCCAACGATGCTGTACTGCACAATCTCTACGACATCGATACCCCATCCTACACCCCTTCTCATTTACCAACTTTACCAGTCCGTCCGCCCCTCATGGACATCTACTAAATGCGCGACAATATTTTCTAATTCACAGCTATGCTGCATCCTTCTTCATATCAAACAACTCCTCTATGTTGTATCCAATCTTCTGCCGAAATAGCCAATATTTCAATTTAAGCCCGTGGACCCAATCACCGTCTACTAAAATTCCCAAATCACTCCAAACTTCCATTCAAGAGGTGTGTCTATCTTACCACAGAACTCATATGCTACGCTGCCACTCTCCCACTTTGGTTAAACTAACTCCTTTAAGCAGCTACTCGACCTTGCTTCTTAAACCTAGCCTTCTAGAAATTTAACCACTGCCTGACACTTCCCACGTGCCCTTCCTTACCCCTTGCTGCCCATCCGTTGCCTTAGGCCAATATCTATCTTTGCAGCACTTGACCCGATAGATTGCTACTAACTTCAACCCCTTCGAAGATCCCCTTCTCGAGCCATCAACATTAGAAATATCTATTTAATCTTGAACCATCGCACACCGCGATCTTTGACAACTGCTTCTTCAATACTATCTCACTATCTCCTGCCCCAAAGGCGAACCGTAGAAGATAATAACACTGACAAACTTAACACATTCTATTCGATCAAGGACGACAATACCACATCACAGATGAAGATTCCACCTCACTTGAAAACGCCAAGTCTTATTACTCTATTCACCCAAACTTGAACATCTATAGTCCAATTGCCTTTCCTCCACCGGAAATAAAATACTGAAATCTCGGAATCATGCCCTGAGTAGAACTCCCATCAAGTCACTCTCGGCCCTGACATATGGGCAGGCCTCCTACCATCACCTCATTACTGCACGATAACCTTTCGTGAGCATCATAATAACCTGAGCATAGCCTCCAAGTTCTTAGAAATACAAGTACTGAGCTGAAACCACATAATATCCTTCCGCAAAGCAACGACAATAGCCCCAACCAACTATGCATGGAAAAACATCACGCACCATATCTGAAGTACCATTACAATTACTCAATTCTCGATTTATAGCAAGCGCTTCGCAACGCGTAAGATTGAGTAGGAAGAAATGTAGGCATTAGCCTCAAAGGAATCAAATCGCACAATGAGGAATCAAGAAGGGAAGTACTCCTAATAGCCCTGTAGCCTCTCGAAGATCCGCAAGACTCTACTAGACTTGCTCATGACTCGTGAGACCTAAGGGAACCTAGTGCTCTGATACCACGTTGTCACGACCCAAAATCCGAAGGTCGTGATGGAGTCGGACACCACTGTCGGGCAATCCAATCATTTAAATAGTGAATAAATCCCATTATTTCCCAAGAACTCGGTGTCACAAGTGCATGAGCAAATATCTAAGAATTTTACATGTACTACAATACTTGTCCGAAATACAAACTGGACAAGGAATTTAAAATAAATACAATACATCTGAGGAAGACTCTGCCGGCTGCGGGTCATTTCCGGATGGTGCAGCTCGTCTAAGTCTCCAAGTCCGTCACATCACTGCGTCAAGCAGGGCCACTATCTATGAATGTACCTGTGCAATAAAAATGCACATCAAGTGTAGCATGAGTACGAAAACAACGTGTACTCAATAAGTATCCCGCCTAACCTCGAAGAGGTAGTGACGAGAGGTCGACTTTGATACTTACGAGAGGTCCAACAATATCAAGTGCACTAAAGAAATGAATTAATATAGAGCAATGTAAATACATAAGACATACAAGTACAGATTACGTGGTACATTTTCCCTCTTTACAATTTACTCAACTCTCTACTAGCAAGTTCCCATCCGGAGCCGAAGCATATAAATAAATATGATGGATTTCATCAAAGAGGCTGTCATAATCCAAATCAGGGGGAAAAACCCTCAGATGAACTGGCTTCTTGCCAAATATTCTACACGATTCCATGGGGATGATGTATATTTATAGGAAATGCCGAGGCGAACGGCCCGATCCAACATAAAAGTAAAATGTGCACTACCGAGGGGTCGAACGACGCGAACCATAGATGCATATATTAACCTGTCTTGGCGTACAACCTGCTCCCATGAGAGTGTGGTACATAAATCCTGCCGAGGCAAACTGCTCGATCCCATAAGAGTGTGGTACATAACTCCTGCCAAGGCGAACGACCCGATCCCATAAGAGTGGTGGAAAGGAATTCACCCCGCTCGTAGAATATAAATTGCGAAGCAGTCACACATAAGCATACACATTCAAACAGTCTCTCCCGTCTATATCGGGAAACAATTACCCAAGAAATGGAAATTTTGCTTTTAATGGTCACGAAGATAGTATTTAAATCTTTTTCTAGAAATTTGTTTGTCAAGTTCGATAAGGTTTAAACATTTTGAAATTCGTCAGCAAAGATACGAGAAATGCAAATAAAATATGCTTTCGGGTCCTAAACTACCCGGACATAGATGATGAAATTCCCCTCTTGAAGCTCTCCTAAAATCGCCTCAACCATGAGAAATATGAGAGAAATGGCCAAAAATCTCGGTTTAAAACAATCTGCCCAGGCCTCATTTCCGCACCTGCGGTCCACCCTTCGCACCTGCGCTCCCGCAGGTGCTCCCAATCTCCCCCACCTGTGGCTTCCTCAGCTCCAGCCAAAACTCGGACCTGCAGCGACAAAGCCGCATCTGCGGCCAAAGCCTCGCAGGTGCGGTCACACCAGATGACAACAACTTCAGCGCTTCTTCAAACTCCAAATTTGATCCATTAACCACCCGGAATCCACCCGAGTCCCCCCAGACCCCGTCCAATTACACCAACCTGTTCCATAACATAATGATGACTTGCTCGAGGCCTCAAATCACATCAAATAACATCCAAAATAGCGAATCACACTAAAATTTAAACTTTATGAACTTGAAATTTCAAACTTCCACCTCTGATGCCGAAACCCGTCAAATCACATCTGATTGACCCTAAACTTTGCACACAAGTCATATTTGACATTACGGACCTGCTCCAAATTCCGGAATCTTCCGACCCCGCTATCAAAATTTCCACTTCCGGTCGAATTTCTCAAAAACCTTCAAATTTCTATCTTTAGCCAAACGACTTCAAAATAACCTACGGACATCCGAATTCACTTCCGATCGTGCTCCCACTTCCAGAATCACATACAAAGCTATTCCCAAACTTGGAATCCCAAACAGACATCAATATCACTAAAATGCGCTTTAAGCCAAACTTAGGAAATTCCTTCATAAATGCTGACTTCCACAATATACCGCTGAAATGCTCTCGAGTTATCCAAAACTCGATCTGCACATACGCCCAAGTCTGAAATCATCATACGAATCTACTAGAACTATCAGATCCTGATTCCGAGGCCGTTTACTCTAAATTCCAGTCTTAGTCGATTCTTCAGACTTAAGGCTTCTGAAATGAAAATTTTTCTTTCAATTTAACTCTGAACTTCCCGAAATTCAATTCCTACCACACCTACAAGTCATAATACCAGAAACGGAGCTGATCATGACCTCAAACTGCTGAACCGGTCGGGTCGTTACAGGTGACATACCAATTGGAGTTTTGAAGGCTGTGCGATATGCCCACAATGCATCGCCCAACTTTATGGCCCAATCTGTTCTTGTTGCATTCACTGTTTTTGAGAGGACATTTTTGATTTCCCTGTTGGACACTTCAACCTGCCCGCTTGTTTGTGGGTAGTACGGTGAGGCTACCTTGTGGGGGCAAACTCCATACTTCTCCAACAAGCGTGCAAACACTCTATTGCAGAAGTGAGATCCACCATCGCTGATTATGGCCCAGGGGGTGCCAAAACGGGTGAATATGTTTTCTTTAGGAAATTGGTCACCCCCTTTGCATCATTGGTTGGGAGAGTAACTACTTCGACCCACTTCGAGACATAGTCAACAGACACCAGTATATACTTGTTACCGTAAGAGCTGACAAATGGCCCTATGAAGTCGATTCACCACATGTCAAATACTTCCACCATTTGGATTGTGGTCATTGACATCTAATGACAACGGTATATGTTGCCCGCCTTTTGACATTCATCGCAGTTTTTTACCCAAGTATGAGCATCCTTGAAAAGTGTAGGCAAGTATAGTCCTGATTCTAGTACCTTTGCTGTTGTTCGAACTCCTCTAATGTGTCCCCTATATGGCGAAGCATGACAGGCCTGCAAAACAGAGGGTTGATCTTGCTCGGGGATACACCGCCGGATCATGTTATCAACACATATTTTGAACAATGAAGGCTCATCCCAATAATAATCACGACAATCCCGAAAAAACTTTTTCTTTTGACTCGAGGAGAAATCGTGCGGTACTATACCACATGCCAAGTAGTTAACAATATCAGCATACCATGGTGCCTCCATTATTTTCATTGCCAGTAATTGCTCATCAGGGAAGGTCTCGATGATATCTCCAACCTCTGTTCTCTTTTCTGCCCCTTCCAACCTTGACAGGTGGTCTGCCACTTGGTTGTCTGTCCCCTTCCGGTCATGAATTTCCAGGTCAAACTCTTGTAGCAATAGAACCCAGCGGATTAGGTGGGGCTTTGACTCCTTATTTTCTATAAAGTACCTAATGGATACATGGTCAGTATAAATAATACCTTTTGAGCCAATCAAATATGACCTGAATTTGTCGAAGGCAAACACTACATCGAGCATTTCCTTTTTAGTGACCGTGTAGTTCAATTGTGCACCACTAAGCGTTCTGCTTGCATAGTAGACGGGGTGCATAATTTTCTCCTTGCGTTGCCACAAGACCGCTCCTATCGCATAATCACTGGCATCGCACATCAGTTCAAATGGTTGCTCCCAGTCGGGTGCAACAATGATGGGTGCGGTCACCAGTTTCTTCTTCAGCTCCTCGAATGCCAACCTGCAAAGATCAGAAAACACAAAGTGCTAGTCTTTTTCAAGCAGCTTACATAAAGGGTTAGTAATTTTTGAAAAATCCTTGATGAACCGCCTGTAGAATCCGGCGTGCCCAAGGAAACTCCTCACGTCTTTCACTGAAGTAGGTGGTGGTAGCTTCTCAATCACGTCAAATTTGGCATAATCTACTTCAATCCCCTTTTTGGACATTCTATGTCCCAACACTATTCCTTCTTGTACCATAAAATGGCTCTTCTCCCAGTTCAGCACCAAATTTGTTTCCACACATTGTTTGAGCACCCTTTTGAGGTTATGGAGACAATATTTGAATGAATCTCCTACCACAGAGAAATCATCCATAAACACCTCCATAATGTCTTCGACCATGTCGATAAAGATGGCTAACATACGCCGCTGGAATGTGACCGGTGCATTATAAATCCCAAAGGGCATTCTCCGAAAGGCAAAGATGCCATACAGACATGTAAATGACATTTTTTCTCTATCTTCCGGGGCTATTGAGATTTGATTTTACCCCGAGTATCCATCTAAGAAACAAAAGTGGGATCTCTTAGCTAATCTGTCCAACATCTGGTCAATGAATGGCAAGGGAAATGGTCCTTTCGGGTGGCTGCGTTTAGTTTCCTATAATCCATGCAGATCCGTCACCCGGTGACTGTACGGGTTGATATCAACTCGTTGTTCTCATTTTGTACAACAGTCATTCCGCCTTTTTTCAGTACATACTGGATGGGGCTCACTCAATTGCTGTCAGAGATGGGAAAGATGATGCCCGCGTCCAACCACTTAATCACCTCCTTTTTCAATACCTCTTTCATGTTCGGGTTCAGCCTTCGTTGATGTTCCCTGGAAGGTTTGTGCCCTTCTTCCAGAAGAATCTTGTGCATGCAGATGGCCGAGCTGATACCTTTTATGTCTTCCATGGTCCAACCAATGGCAGTTTTGCACTCTTGCAACACTTTCAGTAATTGTTCAACCTGCACAGCTAGCAATCCAGATGATATGATAACAGGTAAAGTAGAGTAGGGAACCAAGAAGGCATACCTGATGTGGGCTAGAAGTGGCTTCAGCTCCAGTTGTGGTGGTGTCTCAAATGATGGTTTTGCAGGTGGTGAGGCTCTTTCTTCTAAATAGAGGGGCTCAAATCGGGGTTCCCTCTTCCAAAATCCTTGGCCTTCAAGTGCCATAACCCACTCTGCCAACCCTTCGCCATCCATTTCCTCTAAAATTTTCAAACATGCTCCCAATGGATCTTTGGCGCATTAAGGGTCTCATCTTCATCATGTAGGATCACATCCACCGCCTCCACTAGGGAGCAATTTGCATATTCACTGGGTCTCCTCATGGATTGTTGGACGTTGAATATCACTTCTTCATCGTTCAACCTCATTTTTAATTCCCTAGTCTCGCAATCAATAAGTGCTCTCCCAGTGGCTAAAATGGCCTTCCCAAAATGATGGGAATCTCCTCGTCTACTTGGCAGTCCAGAATGACAAAGTCAACAGGGAATACAAATTTCCCCACTGTCGCGCCCCCCTTCTTCATCGCGGAGATCAAGTTTGTGACATTGGTTGGGACAACTCATTCCCTTTGGGAAAGGGGGTTTGCATATTTTGAAGAGTCGCCACCTAACGATTTTAACAGTGTGTTAGGGCACCTAAGGGGTTCAATTACAACTACGTTGCTAACCAGAGACTTGGGTAAGGGCTTGAAATTATCCTAAGGGGAAGGTGTTAGGCACCCCTCAGGATCTACACGTGTGGTTCCTGCCGAATGGTTTCGTGAATTTGTACAGATAGAAAATAAACAAGTAAAGGCTCAAATAAGAGGGGATTTAAGTCTTAAAAATGCAGATGTTTGAAAATATAGCAAAAGAGGTTAGACTTTGGAAAAAGATTACGAGCTAAGCATATAAAAGGTGTCCTAGATTTAAAATAATATGGATCACATCAATACAATACCCGGTAATCACTCCTCGAAGAGGGTCTACACGTGGTATTAGCGCATCGGTCATCATATCCATATTCTACCCTTTCCCACCCCGCGAAGGTGATTAAAGCGCGTGTCGGTCATGAAACTTATTGCATGCTATTACCCGTCCCATCCTATCAGTCCTAGAGGAAGTTAGGGACTACTATTCCTAGAGGGTGAGTACTAGGATGAACCCTTAGGTTTAAAAGGAAAAATTCTGAACGACAAACAAAACAATTAGGACTGCAAATACAGGGAAACATATAGAGGTAGATATGAGGCTCAGATATTCCTCCCCAAATTATACACATAAATAGCACGACTAAAACACAAGTAAAGTCTTTAGCTTCAGGACCTAAAGCATGATGTCTAGGCGAGCATACAGTAATGAGGCAGTGTTTTTTACTAAGTTTCAGAGAAAAGGATCTCTAACAGATTCAGACTATCGATCCTGACCTAGTATTAACCAAACAGCACACAGAAAGAAGGTAGATATCCGGTTTTAATAAGTTTAAATACCTAAGACTTGCCTAGGCGTATTAAACCGCTCCAGTTACACTGTTTTAGCCTTTTCAGAAAATAGTAGTTAGACAATGATGAGTCTGTTTTAACCTTAGTCGTGATAAAAAGGTGCGTAGTCAAACGAGTATGAATGCAGGTCCTACAAAACATGATAGCTAAATGCAGGCAGGGTGTTGAGTATGCAAACCTATACATGTTGTTCTAGATGCATGACATATGTCATAATAAGAATCTATTTTAGCGAGATTTATTAACACATTTTGACTAAAACAGAACATACAGAGACATAATTCCTTGTTAAGTTATTGAAACTAATACATGATTCCTAGGTGTTCGTAGCAACTATTTATTTTAACACATGATTTCGGCATAGATAACATGAGCATACTGAGAATGAAATCCTAAGGGGACATGATTTCTAAGATACAAAATTTGACAATAATTAGTTATTTAGCCTAAAACGGGATTTTCAGATGAAACAATTGCGAGAATGCTGAAACAGTAACATTATGACAACCATTTTTCTGTTGTTATCCAACTATAAACATGATTTCTAAGTGGATATAAGTATAATAAGATGCTGACATGAATGGACCTAAGTATCATGATATCTAATGCATGTATGACAGGTATTCCTAAGCATGGTAGCTATTGCGCATATATGAAAGTAAACTATAAGCATGGTTTCTACCCGTATCTATACTAAGCATGCGTACCCCACCCATTTCACTATCCAGCCCCAGAATCGTCTTTTTTACAATTAATTATTACAGACCAACATTGCACAAATTTCATAAGTAAATAAGGAAATTAAAAAAGTTACACTATAGGGAGCCTAACAATAAGCCCAAATCCTCAGATCCAACAATTCCATATGCCATGACCTTTTATAACCCAGGTGTGTCAGAGTTCCTAAAGACCTCAGCGGATCCTAGGCAGTGCTCGCACCCAGGTACCCTAGCCAGGAATGAGTAAGTGCAGTGTGGGGATGCCACCCTTCTGTCAGAGTTCAATGGGTACTCAAATGGTCCCCAAGGCAGTGCTTACACGAAGGGGGTTGAACTTAGAGACTACGAGTGGTGAGATGTGCTCATAGTTTTTTTTAAAAAGAGTTGAGTTGGAAATTGTTTTCTGAAATAAATGTTTTGAAATAAGACTTGAATAACAACATGAGAGTTTGCTCTTATGAAAAACCAGGTTAAGGAGGAAAAGAAATAGGACAATCAGCAACTGACAAACACACACAGTTTAGGAAACAAACACAGTCAGGGATAGGGGAACTGGGGACAAATAAGTCACAGAGTGAAAGCATATTTGCACACAAGTAGAACTTATAGTAGTATTACATGACCTAAACAGTCATAGCATAGTTCGTCATAGAGTATTCATGCTAGGATCCCAAATAACATCAAATTGAGGGGTGTTAGGATTACGTAGCGACTAAGTATCAGGAATGCATGCTTATAGTGTCAGGAGTCAGGGGTAAGGCAGAATCATAGTGAAACAGATAAGAAAGCACTAGACATGCTGAACTAGAGGGAAAGGGAGATCATATGGACATAGTAGATAGGCCAAATGCGAGGCAAGCAGCAGAACCACAAATAGAAGCATAAGAGGAACGAAAGGAATCGTAATACAAACAGAAATATATTGTTTTGGGTGCTATAAACATAAACTGGAAAACATACCAGTTTTGAACGAAAGACTGAATGCAGAATGAAGAGCAGTAATGTGAAGAACAACAGAGTAGTAGTGTGTAGATGCAACAGAACAGGAGAGCAGCAAAGCAATAACACAATAGAATCACTCAGTCTTGGCTTGCAACCGATTGAGTTGCAAGTAAATCGCAAGAGAAGCAAGAGAGTGTATGTGTGTGTGCAGGAGAGAGCTTAAAAAAGTATGTGTGTTCCCTCTCTTATTATTGAAAGACTAGAAGTATATATAGTTTGAAACTATGTAGCAAATAAGGCAAGAATCATAGTTCAGCAGTAAATTATGGAATTATGTACCAATTATAATCACATTAGTGTCCGGACTCCCTTTAATTAGGGAGTCAGGACTCAAACGGATACAAGTTGTATCAAGTAAGGAAAGGGAGCAATTACAGGACTAACTTTACCATAATTAAAGCAAGTGGCATGTAATAAGGGCCGAATACAGAATGCTCCGAGTAAGGAAAGTATATGTCAAATATTTGAAAACATATTTAGGCACATAAATATGGTAGAATACAATTTTATTCTAAAAATAAATCACAGGAATCACGTATAGGACTAGAATCATAAGGGACTCAGTTTTAATTAAGGAAAGTGTCACACATGTAAGGAAATAATTCAAAATCAGTAAAAGGTTCTAAGGAAAACACATATGAGTTACAGTTTTTGAGAAAAGATATCACAGATCAACAAAAATCAACAAGTAATCAAATTTACAATGAATAACACGAAAATCAGAGAAAACCTTAGGCAAGTAGTAGAGAATAGATTGAAAACCCTAGGTAAAGCAAGAATCACACAAGTTTATAGAAGAATAGTGATGTTAGACATAATAGAAACACAAAGATAGTAAACCTTAATAACAACAACAAGATAAAAATCACAGAGAATCTCAACATCTATGAGAAATAAAAGCTCGTGTATTCAAACGAACATGTTAGTCACTGAAGGAATCAAAATTTAGGGAAAATTAGGGTTTCCAATAGAGCAAGTTAAAACGAAGAACAACTTTGAACCAATCATTGAGTAACAGAGAAAACATAGAATAATATTAAAGCAGAAGCAGAGAAATCATTTTTTTAAGAAGGGGTTATGAACCCTAGTTTAAAAAAATGAAAAATCATTTAAAGATGAAGTGTTTTTCAGAGAAAACATGTAAAGAAACTTTCGTAATATCATAAATCTAAATCAGATCTAAAAGAAATCGAAAAGACATAGGGTTAGGGTTTCGTGGAACCCAGAGAAAATAGGAAAAAACCTCGAAGATGTCGCCGGCTTAAGCCAGACATGTTGTAATCCTTACTGAAACGACCGGGGGAGGTCGAAAAGTGGCATGGGGACCATGGGAGGTGAGTGGACCGTTCCAGGTTTGTGAGGGCCCTAGGGTATCACTGGACCGGTGTAAGGTGGATGGACAACCAGGAGATAATTAAGAACCATGGTTTTCGGTGAGGGAATTAACCGGGGAAGGTGAGCAGACTCCATCGGAGGAGGGAAGCCAAGGGAGGCTTCTAGAGAGAACTAGAGAGCAACATAAAGAGATAGAGAGATATAGAGAGAGATAGAGAGAGAATGAGTGTTGAGAGAATGAGGGGTTAGAGGGGGGGGAGTAGTTGGGAGTTAATTAAGGTAACTTAGACCTGGACCGTTGATCTCATATGATCAACGGTTCAGATCAAGCATGGGGTTGGGCCGGGTAGGAATGGGTTTGGGTTGGGTTAGGGTTGGTTTAAAATTGGCTATAATTTAAATAAAAATGGGCTAAACGTTAAATACCCTATTAAATAAGATAATTAATTAATTAAAATAGCTAATAATTGTAAAAACTAAAATTGAGACCAAATAAGAGAAATTAAGCGATTTAATAATATATAAAAATATAAATGATCATTTATTGATTTAAAAATGGTATAAATGTACATTTGTGCTATAACCGCAAAAACTGCTGAAATTAACTAAATAATGCCAATATTGACTAATTTGTAAAATAATTAAATCCTAAGGGAATTAAATAGGATATAAATAACATATTGAGTAAAAAATGATTTGAAATTATTTATAACATCATTTATGAATAATTATGGCATATAAAGTATTAAATAAACAGAAAAAATAATTTGATAAAAATACGAAAAATTGTGGAAAAACACCGGTCACTGTAAAGAATGATTTTGAAAGTATATATGCAAGTTTGAAAATAATTTGAGAAAAAATTGGGTATCAACACCCACTTGCACCAGCACATCATCAAGAATCCCTGTCGGTCTTTTAACTGTGCGGTCAGCCAGTTGCAACAACATAGACGTCGGCCTAGCTCTGCCAATGACCAGCTTTGTGTAGATTTCCAAAGACATCAAGTTTATGCTGGCTCCTAAGTCACACAATGATTTTGCAAAAGCATAACTTCCAATGGTGCACAGAATGGTGAAACTACTTGGATTAGACATCTTTTGAGCCATGGGTCTAGTCACTACCGCACTGCATGTCTGTGTCAGAGTCACCGTGGACAGGTCCTGAAATTAAATTTCCACGACATCAGGTCTTTCATCATCTTTGCATAGCCTGAAATTTCCCTCAAGGCATCCATCAAAGGAATATTCAATTGAATCTTACGAAGCATCTCCATAAATTTTCTGTATTGATCCTCTTTCTTTTGTTTTGACAATATCTAAGGGAATGGTGCAGGCATCACTTTTTGTCCACTACTTGCTGGCTGTTCTTTGTTGGAATTTTGTGGCACAAGAGGAGCCACTTGTTCTGCAACTTGTTCACTTTCCTTGGCTTTACCCTTTTCAACCTGGCTTGTTCAACCACCACTTCAGTGAGTTCTGCTGATTCATCTATCTCGAATGGAGATGGAGTGGCTGGCATAGTCTCTCTTCTGGGTTGAACAACCTCTTACTCCCTGTCTAAATCTCTCTCATTCCGGAGACTGACTGCCATCAGCTGATTCGGGTTTTGCTCCTTTGGGTTGATGTTTGTGTCGGCCGACAATGCTCCCTGAGGGCGGTTATTTAAGGCCATGGACAACTGCCCCAGTTGAGTTTCAATCCCCTTTATTGCTGAATCGTGTGCTGCCAACTTTTCCTGCATCTTACAATTTGTGCCAATGAGTTGCTGCAGCATACCCTTGATCTCCATCATGTTGCTATCTTGCTGCTGATGAGGTGGTTGGTATGTCAGCTGTTGCTGTTGTTGCTGCTGATAGCCCTGTTGTCTCTGATATGGAACCACTTGGCCTTGTGGCCGTACACCTCCAGGTTGTGGTATGTTAGGTATGTACTGCTGGTTGGGTGTTGGCCCCCACTATTGTCCTCCTTGCCTCTGACCCCCAAAATTGTTAACATAATTCATATCTTCTCTGGGACCCTGGTTGTCACCTTCTCCACTCCATGAACACACATAAGATTGATTGATGCAAGGGGTACACAGTCCTCCATTTGTTGTATCAACGATATGCAATTGCTTTGTACCCATCTCGTCAATCTTCTTCGTCAGTATACTCATATGAGTCATGAGTGTGGCTATGTTCTCTACATGTGAATTATTTGGGTCAAGAGAATTGAATGCACTATTAGTGTCAGGGTCGTACCTCTCATCATCCATCATGAATTCTGATCCATCTTGTCAAGAAGGACTTTGCACTCAGTAAATGTCTTGCTCAGAAAATCACCCCCAGCCGAAGCGTCCACATTTACTTTCAAATTGTCCGCTAGCCCCATGTAGAATATCTGGCCGAGCATCTGGTCTGGAATACCATGGTGAGGACACTTCACTAGCATCCCTTTAAATCTTTCCCAAGTTTCCTGCAAGGTCTCAGTGGGCTTCTGCTTGTACTGCAATATCTCGTCAATCTGTCTTGCAGTCTTGTTGGGAGGGTAGAACTTATTCAGGAACTACTTGACTAATTCCTCCCACGTGGCAACAGAGTTTATTGGGAGTGAATTCAGCCAAATCTGAGCTTCCTCAGTCACTAAGAAAGGGAACAGTAGCATCTTGATGGCTTCCGGGGTCACATTTGACTGCCTTTGGGTCACACAAATCGACAGAAAATTTTTCAGGTGTTGTTGAGGATCTTCAATGTGTGACCCGGAGAACAATCCCTTATTCTGCAGAAGATGCAGCATATTGTTGGTGATCTAGAATGTCTCCGCTTGAAATTTGGGGTAAAACAATAGCGGTGGCCAGGTTTTCAGCTGTTGGCTGTGCCCAATCATAGAGTGTAGCTTCTGGCACAAGAGGTGCCACCACTCCATCGTTTGGTACAAGAGGTACCCGGTTGTTTGCGTTGACGTTATCCACTTTTTCCATTTCAAGTTGCGGTAAGTGTTTGTCCTTCTTGTTAGCACGGTTTAATACCCGAAATGTTTTCTCGGGGTCTGAGAGTCCTTCAAGAAGTTCACCAGTCCTCGAAGAGTTTCTAGGCATACACCTGCATCACACAAGAATTCAAACATGGGAATTTCAATGAAAAATTATTTAACACCGTAGAAAATTGAGCTAAATTAATAATTCTACCGATACTTCTAAGTTGTAACAAATAACACCGTTAGTTCCCCGGCAACGTTGCCAAAATTTGATCACACCCAACTATGCCTTATAAAAGACAAAGCGGTCGTTGCAAATATAATCTGGTTTAAAGCCGGGAGTCGAATCCTCAGGGAACTAACCTACCTATTACAACTCTCAGTGATGCTAATGTAAGCTCAGACACTTTTTAGGGTGCAATATTTTTATCAATAATTTTTTGGATTTATTAACTAAAGGGACTGATATTAAAAACTAACAATATTTAGTATTAAAGATAAATCAATGGTAGAAAGATCTAGGGCAGTGATTTCCCCAATTGCTAGACTAATTCTGACTCTTTTGCTATACTCTCACCGTGTTGCTCTATGAGGATTATGAGCTATGGGTTATTGCAATTATCTCTCGATCAACTACAATAATTTACTAGAGCATTCTCTCGAACTACTCTAGCTGATAATTTATGTAGCTCTAATTTATCCCACCAAAGTTTCGTTATCTCTAACCCCACTTTTAAATTCAAGTAATGAATCTCTTCAATTACCCAAAAGTGGTATTGTTCAACAACAATCTAACCTGGTATTCTTTCTCAAGAAACACCAAGCAATTAGACACGATTAATCAGGGGTCCATTCAATTAATCACCATACAAAGCATATTTGAGCAATCTTAGATTAAACCCGGATCGATTATAACAATATTGAGTCAAAACTTCATCTAACAATTCGTTCCATCAACCCTAGACGGATTGTTTAGCTACTCATGCTAAAACACAAAGAAAGCATAAAATAATTCATAATTCCCAAAATAATGACAAAAGATGGAGAATAGAAAAACTCTAATTGTAGCCTGGTCTTCTCACACTTTTTCTTGCCTCCAAAGTCAGTCTAAAAACAAGCTTAACTCCACTTGGACGAGTTTATAGAGTTTTAAATAGGGCTTGGCTAATTTCTCCTGTTTTTACACTTAGGTCCTTGAATTTTCTGGGCGTTTCAGGACTCGGCCGCGGCAGAACATGGCGCGACCGTGGTGATTTGCGTACTTTCTGCCTCGTGTTGTTTGGTCCACCGCGTTCCAGCCGCAGTCGACCGTGGTCGTTGTGGGCTTCAGTCCAGCCATCCTTCGCCCTTTTCTTGCTTCTTTTCACTTGGGTTCTTTTTTATTGGCCTTATATTCTCGTGATTGACTCCAAAACGCTCCTAAGTATCTTCCGAACGTGGATGATTTCCTGCAAAGCATAAAAACACTATTTAGAGCATTTTGTTGTCATTTTTGCACTTAACAACACTAAACTATGGTTCATTAAGAGTGAAAATAGCGTCTATATAGCCTACTATCACCCATCCAACCCCAGTCTTTGTCTTTGTCTATACTCGAGATAGGCTTCTTGGTGTCACGGTGTTGAAGCTTTATCATCCCACCTCGATAGAGTCGAGGGCTATACAACCTTAGGAGGTGGTCAAGGGTGAAGGGGAGCCCATCAATTTTGCTCATGAAGAAACGGAGCAGTATCACGATCCTCCAGAAAGAGGGGTGAATTTGGCCAAGAGTCACCTGGTATTTCTTGCAGAAGTCTATAATGACTGGATCTAGGGGACCCAATGTGAAAGGATAAGTGTAAACACTCAGGAACCCTTCCACCTGGGTGGTGATCGCCTCTTCTGGTGCCGGTATCACCACCTATTTGTTCCCCCAATTGTAATCTTTCTTTACCTGGTCAAGGAGGCTTTTGGGTATCAAGTATATATATCTCGATACTGACTCACATCGACTAGGAATTTATGAGGTTTTCTCGACCTTAAAGTCGAAATCAATGACACACACCCCGAGAATAAACTCTTCATGGCATGGCTCCACCACTGTTTTCTCGCCTGCCGGTCGGGATGAGGAAGCAACCTCTTTCTGCGGATCAGTTTTTGATGTTTTGGCCATTTAGTTTTTGTAGGCAAAAAAGAATGGAGACTGAAATATTTGGTGTTTTAGAAAGAACAAACAAAGAAACTCAAAGACCTGAAGATAGGAAGCTTTGAAGAAGGCAAAGAACTATGGATATTAGAGTGAAAAAAATTTGAAAGAAGTTTAGAATAGTGAAGAGGAAGGCTATTTATTGGTTTCACAACGACGATTCAAAACTGGTAGTGGCCGACCATCGACTGACGTGCATTAAATGCCTGGGAATCTGTACCGATGAGACATTTCAGTCACTTCTGCTGCTTATGTCCCGATGCTTACGTCAAGATGTACCGAGGTGAAGATCAAAGACTCAAATTGTTTCTTGTCGTTACTCTCCAAAAAACGAGGGGGCTATCTGTATATGGTCAAATTGGGCTTGCTCAATTTTGTGTGGTTAATCAAGACCGGGGCGGAAGACCGAGGTTCGAACACAAGTTATATCAGGTTGTGACTGTCGCACCCCCTCTCTTCTCCCTCTCCTTTTGGATCGGTCCGGGGTATTCAATATTATTGGGACAACTCGTTTCCTTTTGAAAAAAGGTAAGGAATTGAAAAGTCGCCACCTAACGAATTAAGGTGCGTTAGGGCACCTACTAAGGGTCATTTACAAACATAGATTGGATAACTAGAGATAGGGTAAGGGCTTGAAATTACTTCAAGGGGAAGGTGTTAGGAATCCCTCGAAGTCCACAATTGTGGTTCCCGGCCAAATAAACTTTGTGAATTTTAAAACAGGTAGCACATAAGCAATAAAAGCACATAGGTAAACAAATAAAGGTTTTTGAGAAGATTCGCAGTCTAAGCACACATATGTGCTAAAGATAGGGGGTCCTAGGCAATTAGTGCAAATAGTAAGACATAGATTCAGGAGAGATAATTAAAACAAAGTCACATAATCAGAAATGCTCTAGGGGATTCATGGGGTTGGGAGATAGTATAGTATAGGATTTCATACTAAATGATTGAGCATAACATCAAGACAACTTAGGGTAACAAATCAATAGGTGCATACCAGAACTAGGCAACCAGTACACAAGCATCAAAACAGAGTAGAGTTACATTAAGACAGATTACAGGATTATAAGAACATGCTAACCCTAAAGAGGTAAGACATAACTAGCATACTAGATGAAGCAATGATGCAAGGAGGTCAATTACATGTTGAACATCAAAACAATAGATAAAAAGAGATTAGGAACATGATAAACTGAAGCAGTAAAAGAAACATATTGGTTTTGGGACTTGAATTGAAAATCAGAACATACCAGTAAAGAGACAATAACCAAAAAAGTGAAGGTATAGGAGAGCACAATAGTTAGCCTTGGCTTGCAGCCGGCTAACTTAGAATAATAGTAAGTGACACAGAAAGAGAGCAGAAAGCTTTGGGTGTGAGAGATAGAGTTTGAACTAGTGTGTTCGTGTGTGTTTAGTGGATTCATTTTGAGTGAGTGTGTGTGTATATATATATAGTAGTTTGAAACTAGGTAGAATAAGGTAAGAATCACAATTAAGCAGTAAATTATGGAACTCAGAACCAATTAGAGAAAAATTAGAGCAAGTACTCCGTTGATTAAGGGAGTTAACTTCAAACGGTAAGAACATGTAACAAATAAGGAAAGAAATCAATGTGTAACTGGAGCATAACAGATAAGGAAACAATTCAAACAGTGCAAGTACATAACAGGTAATTAGGACTAGGTACATAAGGTTCTAATTAAGGAAATATCATAAGAATCAATTAACAGTATAGTCAACCATAAAATAAGGCGAGAAAATAACTTATAGGTCAGAAATCAGCAAAAGATATCATCACAGGAAATCAGTAAAATGTGTTAATCACAAAAAATTAGGGATTCAAATAGGAACAACAATGATTAAGGGGAGAATTAACACAAAATTTCTATGAACAAACAGAATAAACACATAATAGGCAAGAAGAAGTAAAATCAGAAACATAGTAAAGTAAGAATCACATAGAATCAGGGATTCAACTAGAAAAGATAGAACTGATTAGAGAAATTAACAGAATAAACATAATATAAGCGGAAGAAGCAAGAATCAGAAACCCTACTGAACATAATAGGGTAAAATCACAGAAACTCAGAGTGTTCATGAGAAACAAGCACAAGAACATATTACTAAAGACGGACTCAGAATTATAATGTGTTAAAACAAAGGTTTTATGATAACAAGTTATGACTAAAAAGCAATTTTAACAAAAGGTCGTTTCAAACATCAGAGAACAACATCAAAAGACCAGAAATATATTTTGAAGAAAAGTTCCGGAAACCCTAATGGAAAAGTAAAGCGACGCTTTGAGAAATAGAAATGTTTTTCATGAAACAAACGAAAACAGCTCAGAAAGACCCCAGATCTGTTATAGATCTAAGAGGTATAGTAGAAGAGGTTAGGGTTTTCTAGAAAATAACCCAGAAATAGAGAGACCGGCTTAGAAACCCATAGGTTTAGTTGGAAAAACGAAAGATCTTACTCGATCGAGCCATGGTGTCTTGAAAATGGTGCGCATAGGCCCAGGGGTGAGTGGAATGGCCACTGGTCCCTTGAGGACCTCAAAGAAGGCAGGAATCCCGGCACAGGAGAGCCATTAAGGCTGGAGGATGGTGATAAGCCCCCATAGTCGACGGCATGAGAGTACCGGCGAGGGGGAATTAGGGTTAGGGCAGAGAGCATTTGAGAGAATAAGAGAGGAGATGACATCAGAGTGTGAGAGGAGAAATGAAAGACTGAGGNGGGGGGGGGGGGGGGGGGTAGGCTATTAGTTAATTGTGCAAAGGGGGTATCTGGTCCGTTGATCAAAAATTGATCAACGGTCCAGATTAAACAATACATTGGGTCGGGGAATTAATGGATTTGGGATTGATTTAATTAGGTTTGGGCTGGTTTAATAGGGAGTGATTAATCAATTTAGGCTAAAATTGAAATAGGCGTGGGCTATTTGTTAAATACCCAGATAGTTTAATTAAAATAGTTTTATAAGGTAATTACTATTTATAAAAATTAATCATATGCATGGAAATAACTTAAAAACTGGTTATTTGATATTTAAAATTATAGAAGGCTAATTTCTGGTTAAAAATAGTATAAAATTACATGCTTAGGCTATAATTGCAAAGTTATTGCAATTATAGCCAAAAGAGTCAGTTTGGCTAATTATGAAATAATTTGATCTTATTAGGACCATAAACAATGAATTAAGTCAAGAAATGACTTTGAAATCATTTGTGACGCGATTTTGTAATTATTTATTGGAAATAAAACGCTAGATAAATTAGACAAAATATAGGAAAATTATGGAAAAATACCAATCGTTGTTAATGCATGATTTTGAAGGTACATATGCAAATTTAAAAATATTTTGGGAAAAAATGGGTATCAACAGCTGCCCCTCTTTACTCGAAAAGGATGAAAGAGTTGTCGGGTAAAGATAGATGGCCAATTTTGACCGAGCGAAATGGTTAGAGAGGTTTAGGCCGCGCTCCGGCTTCTGAGCTGCCTACATATCCCTGGTTTTACAGGAATCAGGTCGTATGTAGTTCCCGATTCATCGACGAAGTATACCGATGAAGTTATCACCAGAGTGGACACAACATCTAGGGATGAACGAATGAACGGCTTGCGGGATATCGGGTTTGATACGGTTGGGAGAACTGGAGTGGGATTGCTCCTACTGGGATAACCGTTGCTTACCGGGTTACCTGCAAATAAAAGCAATACAAGCGTATACTATGCATAAATTTAAACATGATGCAGGTTCCCGTTGGACTATGAAAGTTGTCTTTGGACAGTTAAGGATGATGTCCTTAGACCATGATGTCCTAGGCCATGAATGACTTGATGAGAGATTCGTAGGCCATGAAATGATGTTCTTGGGCCATGCAGATGGTGCCTCCGAACTATGATGCCTTTGAATAATGATATGCAAATTGAGAGAGATCCTCAGGCCATGACATGGTGTCTTCCGGCTATGAGGATGATGCTGTTAGACTATGACGCCTTTGGACATGTTGGCGATATTTTAGCCCATGATATGAAATAATATAATGCTGAAAAGACAGAGTTTAGTCTTGCGAATTGAAAGGGCAGAGCTTAGCCCGAAAGAGAAGCGAAGTAGATAATCCTTGAGAGACAGCGCTTAGTCTCAGTGATAAAGTAAATTGGAGGAGGAGCTTAGCCTCATACAAATAGGAAGGCAGCGGTTAGCCTTATGCAAAATGGAAGGAAAAGATTAGCCTTATGCAAGGGAAGGCAGGGGATTAGCCTTATGCAAATGGAAGGCAAAGATTAGCCTTGTGCGAGATGGAGACAAAGATTAGTCTCATGCAAATGAAGGCAAAGCTTAGCCTTATGCAGACGGAAGGCAGATGATTAGCCTTATGCAAGTGAAGGCAGAGCTTAGCCTTATGTAGACGAAAGGTAGATGATTAGCCTTATGCGAATGGAGGTAGAGCTTAACCTCATGCAAAATGTGGGACAAAGCTTAGTCCCGTGCAAGATGAAGGCAGGGCTTGGCCTTATGCAAGGGAACAAATAGAAAATGCTAGTAGGATTTCTTAGCTAGTAATATGATATGGTATTGTGATTGTTTTGAGAACTGTGAATATGGAGCATGTTCGTTCTTTTGTGCTGATAGTGAACTTTGCATTTGCGACTGTATTGAAGTTTGTGATTTCGAAACCTGTTTGTTCTTTATTTCTGCATCCAAAGAAAAGTCGCGAGTTCTGTAGATGGGGAAGGTTGGTTCGTATCCCTGCTGGATTTGCTTGCTTCGTTCTACTTGGTCTGATGATCCTGTTTATGTCATCGGGGTAGCGTTTGCTAAACAGAGCTATATTTTGAAAACGTGCATGATTTTATAAAGACATAGTAAAAATATATTTTGAGAAATTTAGATGAACCGACGACCGTGACATGGTTCAAGACATTACAACCACTCATGCTACGTAATTTTGAGGGTCCTCATCAAAATTCCGCTCCAGTTAAATGGTTGATGATTCTGACCGTTGTACATGCTGCGATCGGCTGAACCTGCTTCAGAATTTTGAGGGTCCTTCTCAAAATTCTACCCCAGGAAACTCATCACAATTTTATTGTTCTTTAGCGGTGGTAATTCTTGTATGAATTTGAATTCTGACGGATCTAGTTCTATTCCTCGGAGGCTGACAATGAACCCAAGCATATTTCCGGCAGGAACCCCGAATGCACACTTCGCGGGGTTTAATTTCAGGTTGTATTTTCGTAACCTGTTGAAGAACCTCCTCAGACCTGCTATATGGTCGGTGGCTTTCTTGGACTTGATAATGATGTCATCCACATACACCTCGATTTTTTTGTGTATCATGTCATGGAAGATAGTGGTCATAACTCTCATATAGGTGGCCCCAACATTCTTTAGGCCGAATGGCATCATCTTATAACAGTAGACTCCCCATGGCGTAATGAAAGCCGTTTTCTCAGCATCTTCCTCGCACATCCAAATCTGATGGTAACCAGCAAAGTAATCCACGAACGACTGAAGCTCATGCTTGGCGCAATTGTTAATCAGGATGTGTATGTTCGGGAGAAGGAAATCATCCTTCGGACTGGCCCGATTGAGATCCTGGTAGTCGACACAAACCCTGACCTTTCCATCTTTCTTGGGCACTGGCATGATGCTGGCTAACCACGTCGAATATTCAACTACCCTGAGAACCTTGGCGTTGATTCGCTTGGTAACTTCCTCTTTGATTTTCAGACTCATATCGGTCTTGAATTTTCTGAGCTTTTGCTTTACCGGCGGGCACATTGGATTGGTCAGCAGCTTGTGAGCCACAATGGACGTACTTAGACCAGTCATGTCATAGTACGACCATGCAAATATGTCTTCATATTCTTTCAAGAATTGTGTGTATTCCACTTTCTCTGATGGCGATAAATGAATGCTGATGCGGGTTTCTTTGACAGTTTCTGAATCTTCCAGGTTGATTATCACAGTTTCGTCCAGATTGGACTTAGGCTTGTTTTCAAAATCCTCAACTTCTCTGATAATTTCATCGGGTATGACATTCTCTTCTTATGAATCACTATCCTTTTGTTGCGTTGTCTCATTGGATGTCACAGTCATTGGTTTATCAAGACAGGAAATAGTGATGCTGTATGGATAAAATAATGAGAGAAACGATAATAAATAAATATAGATTCGTTGAAATGTAAAAGTGATTTTCGAATGTTTTGGAACATTGGAGATTTTGTTGGAAAATGCGAAAATGGAAAAGGCAAAAAGGAAATCATTAGCAAAAAAATGAAATAAACAATGCTTGTTTAGCCTTGCTACCCCGGGACTCGTCGCGCCCTGGATGGTCTAACAGTCCAATTCTTGAGGAATGATCCCTTACTCACAGCTTGGACGATAGGGCCTTCCTTCTCCTCCTCCTCAACAATAACACAACAGTCCATGTCACCATTTTCCAAGAATAGATTTTTCAAGGCCGCCAATGCTTCTTGTTCCTCTGACCCCCATATTACGTCGTCCTACTGGAAGGTCTACTGCATATGCGGTATCAGCTTTTCCTAGGGATAGTAAGGTCCGCGCTATGGTGGCGACCAGTTCTCGTACTCTTGCCATGTGTATTTGTATCCCAGCCCAAAAGTGGTGCCATAGTGCCTCAACTGTATTGGTTTGGAAACCCCCTGAATATTTTTACCGAGTCCTCTGCTAGGCTCGTATCCACTCCAGTTCAGTATGCTCTCGATCTTACTGTCCCACCATTTGTCTTTGTCTACTGTATTGATCCGTTCAATATGGTGGTAGGTTTCTCCACCCAGCCTTCTTCTACCTTCAATCACCGGGATGGTATTGAGACTATAGATAAGATTTCTTCCGTCTCTATGGATGATCACCTCCTGGTGGTTCCATTCAAATTTTACTGACTGATGTAATGTTGATGCCACAGCCCCAACGACATGCATCCACATACGTCCTAACAACAAGTTGTAGGATGCCGATATGTCTATCACCTGAAATTCAACCTCGAACCATGTAGGTCCCATCTGCAAGCAAAGACTGATTTCACCAATGGTAGACCTCTGAGAACCGTCGAAAGCCTTTACATTCATGGATACTTCTTTGATCTCGTACAACCGCTTGCCCAATTTCTTGAGTGTTGTCAACGGATATATGTTGAGGCTGGATCCCACGTCGATCAGAATCCTGGGGATGAAGTAGTGCTCACATTGCACAGTGATGTGCAATGCTTTGTTATGACTTAGCCCTTCAGGCGGCAACTCGTCCTCGTGGAAAGTGATCTTGTGACTCTCGAGTACTTGACCTACCATATTGTCCATTTCTCCACTATTTATGTTATTTGACACATATGCTTCATTCAACACTTTCATCAAAGAATTCCTGTGTGTCTCTGAATTATGCAGCAATGACAGAATGGAGATCTGGATGGATTTTTGTTCAGTTGATCGATGATTGTGTATTCCCTGGCCTACACCTTTATCCAAAGATCATCTGGGCCTGTCTCAATAACGAGTGGCCTGTTGGAAGCGTTCTTGCTAGACTTTGCCAAGTGTTCAGGTGTATAGACCCTTCCAGTCCTTGTCATCCCCTGCGCAACACCAGCTTCTTCTATCTTGACTTTACCTTTCCTTATTGCTTCAACCGTGTAATCCCAAGGTACAAACTTGTCGTTGAAAGGTGGCGTGGTTGACACTGTCACTGTGATTGGTGCAACTACTTTCATTTCAAATGGAATGGGTGCCTTAGCAGGCGGCATAACTTCAACCTCGAATGACAAATGTGTGTTTGCAGGTGGTCCCGTTTCAAACTTGAATGGGAGTGACGCAGTTACCTCGACGTCTCCGGATGGATGAATCTGGACTATGATGGGATTAAGAGTGACTGCTAGCTTCTTTGGGTCATCACCTTCTATAATTAACCCAATCAACCCCTCTAGGTCCCAATCTTTTTCTATCTCTATCATGTTGATACCCCTATGGTCTGGAAGCGGATTGTTGCGAACATTGGGAGAAGCTTCCTTTGCGTGGATGGCCTTGTTATCAATCATAGACTGGATCTTATCTTTCAATGAGTGACATTCATCAATTGTATGCCCCTTCATGCCGGAATGGTATGCACATGTCATATTTGGATTGACCTATTGGGATAGATTTTCAGGGGTTATAGCAGGGATATGAGTGACATAACCAGCAACTTTTTATCTTTCATACAGATGGTCGACAGGTTCAGCAATGGCAGTGTATTATTTAGGAGGCCCGCGATCAAAGTTGGGTCGAGGTCTCGGGAAATTTTGGCGAGTAGAGGGTGATTGGAAGTGAGATGGATCAGAGTTGTAGGTATGATAAACAGGAGATGGTTGGGAATATCTGGGGGAAGTAGGCTGATATGTAGACGGTGGAGATGACTGATATGTTGGTGGAGGTGCTGACTGATAGGTGGGCGAGGGTGCTTGATAGGTGAGTGGGGAAGTTCGATATACCAACGGGGATTTTGGGTCCCTGTGCAACCATTACCATTCCTGCATCTTTCTTCTTGGATATACCTCCAGACTGCAAGGCTTTGTTGGTGTCCTATAGTGCCTCAAAGTTAGTGACCATTCCACTCTTGATACCTTCTTCAATTCTCTCATCCAGCTTGATGATGTCAGAGACTTTGTGGTTCTCAATCACCATTATCCTATCATAATACTGTGGGTCCTGTGCCCGGACGAAGAATTTGTTCAGCAGGCCTGACCTTGGCTGCTTCAGATCTCCAGCGAGTGGCATACTCGCGAAACGTTTCGGTGGGCTTCTTTTTAAGGTTCTGGATATAGAATATGTCTGGTGCATTCTCTGTATTGAACCTGAACCGGTCCATGAAGTCTGATGCCATACTTACCCAGTCGGACCATTTCTTAGGGTTTTGGATGATGTACCAAGATAAAGTATCTCCTATGAGGCTCCTCATGAACAATTTCATGCGAATCTTCTCGTCTCTTCCTACTCCAACCAGTTTATCACAATAGGTCCTCAGATGGACCCTGGGATCACCTATACCATCGAACATTTCGAACTTAGGAGGTTTGTAACCCTCCGGTAGTTCAACATCGGGCTTTATACAGAGATCTTCGTAGTTCAACCCTTCGACTCCCTTACTTCCTTCAACGCCCTGAACTCGACTAGTCAGCTCCTTGAGTTCCTCGGCCAAATTCTTAATGAGCATATCCTTCTCACTGGATTCAGGTGTGTAAGCAACGTGTTGGGTGGAGTGAGGTAGAGTCTCCACGTATATGGGGTTGTTCTGATGACCTGGTGTTTGAGCATAGAGGTGGTCACTTGTGGAGTTTTGTGGTTCAGGGATGACCAGTGGGGTGTTTCTCGGAGTGTGGCAAGTGTTGTGCTGGTGCTGTGGTGGGATAATTTGATTTTTCAATGGAGTTGTATGATATTGAGTTGTGGGAGGATTTTGTTTGTTTGGGGTGTTCTGAGGAGGTATGGGATTTTGAGTGACATCTGGGACATTGAGTGAGAAGGATAAATTTGCCATGTTCCGGACATGCTAAAGCTCTCCTTGGAGTTTCAACAACCTTTGCTTGAGTTATGTCATAGCCTCATTCTGAACTTGAGTTCCTTGATTTTCAGTGGCTTCTATTCGTTCCACTGGCGTTGTGTTTTCTTGTCTGATGTTACTCAAATCTTCCATTTTGCCTTTGCCTTTGCCTTTAGGTGGGCTAGGAGGAGGAGGAGGTGAAGGGCCCCTGGATCTTGTGTGATATGATGATGATGCTAGAATGCACGAACCAACCTTTGGGGAGGGGAAATAATCAAAAGAAAGAAGCAAAAACAAAAATAAAAATAAAAAGGTATCCAAGTCAGTGAGGATCATGAGAAAATATTGCAGTATTTAAACACATAGTGCAGGAATAAAATCGTGTCCTAACTTGGGAGCCTCGTTGTGCCCGAGGTAGGCCTAGCGACAAGTTCATTAGGAGAACTTAGATGCCAAAATGCCTCATTTCATTAATGTAAAATAGACGAATCCAAAACGACACTAAAATAATAAGCAGGAAATAAAGTCACTAATGGCACTCGGCCTTATTACATTAATAAAAGCAATGAAAAGGAAACCTAGACTACTTGGTCCCAGAAGGACCTTCCCCCGACTCGATCTTCTTGGCTCTGTCGATCAAATTCCCCAGGTTGTGCATGCCCAACAATAGGTATACCCTTTCTAGATGCCATCCTTCGTATCCAGTAAAGAGGGCAAGTTTCCGAGGACCCTCTTCACATGGTGTTTGTCACTTGGCGAAAGGTCTTCCCACCAGTCCAGCAAAAATGGTGGTATTCTTTGGACCATGCCGAACCTGGGGAATTCGTGCCTCATTTTTTGAAAAATAGATAAGGTTAAACCTTTACCCCCGCCAGACTCGACTATTTATACACTTATGATTAGCATACATGCATTTAGTTCTCCAAATAAATGCACAGAACATGATTGCGTCCATTGGGATTATGAAAAACCTGGTGGACTTTTGGATAAGGCTGTCTTAAAGGGTTATTGTGCGGACGACACATTAACCCGGCTAGGTTTGACCATGATGCATGTACAATATAACAGAGTATGGTTTCTATGGGGTTTTAGACCGGTACCCTCAAGCGGACAACTTGAAGGGGAAAGGCAGGGAACCGTCGACTGCACCGCTGATCGACTAGTTACCGCAAATAAGCCTTTCCGAATTTAGGGGTGATATAAAATGGAAGAGCGCAACCACTCATCAAGCGTTGCTATGGGATTTGTATAGGCACGAGCGGAATATGATGTTGAGCATGATTATGCAACAATAAATGAGCAATAAAAGCATGTTGTCATGTATTTGCACGTTATGAAAGCAGTAAATACAACAATTATGATTGAAAAGCAGTTACAAAGGAAAACAAAAGGAAACATGCCAGTTTTGATTTTGAAAAGAACAAGTACTTGAAAGAGATAAACAATTAATTGCACATAAAGGGGGAAAGGGAAAGGTCGCAAGTATTAACAAAGTAAAGACATGTTGACAAAGCAGTTTGAAATGGTAAAAGCTTAGATATATCCCCAACAGAGTTGCCATGTTGTCGCGCCCCCCTCTCTTCTCCCTCTCCTTTCGGATCGGTCCGGGGTATTCGACATTATTGGGACAACTGGTTTCCTTTTGGGAAAAGGGTAAGGAATTGAAGAGTCGCCACCTAACGAATTAAGGTGCGTTAGGGCACCTACTAAGGGTCATTTACAAACACAGATTGGATAACCAGAGATAGGGTAACGACTTGAAATTACTTCAAGGGGAAGGTGTTAGGCACCCCTCGAAGTCCACAATTGTGGTTCCCGGCCAAACAAACTTTGTGAATTTTAAAACAGGTAGGACATAAGCAATAAAAGCACATAGGTAAACAAATAAAGGTTTTTGAGAAGATTCGCAGTCTAAGCACACATATGTGCTAAAGATAGGGGGTCCTAGGCAATTAGTGCAAATAGTAAGACATAGATTCAGGAGAGCTAATTAAAACAAAGTCACATAATCAGAAATGCTCTAGGGGATTCATGGGGTTGGGAGATAGTATAGTATAGGATTTCATACTAAATGATTGAGCATAACATCAAGACAACTTAGGGTAACAAATCAATAGGTGCATACCCGAACTAGGCAACCAATACACAAGCATCAAAACAGAGTAGAGTTACATTAAGACAGATTACAGGATTATAAGAACATGCTAACCCTAAAGAGGTAAGACATAACTAGCATACTAGATTAAGAAATGATGCAAGGAGGTCAATTACATGTTGAACATCAAAACAATAGATAAAAATAGATTAGAAACATGATAAACTGAAGCAGTAAAAGAAACATATTGGTTTTGGGACTTGAATTAAAAAAATCAGAATATACCAGTAAAGAGACAATAACCACAAAAGTCAAGGGACATGACATCACAATAGTTAGCCTTGGCTTGCAGCCGGCTAACTTAGAATAATAGTAAGTGGCACAGAAAGAGAGTAGAAAGCTTTGAGTGTGAGATATAGAGTTTGAACTAGTGTGTTCGTGTGTGTTTAGTGGATTCTGTTTGAGTGAGTGCGTATATATATATATATATATATATATATATATATAGTAGTTTGAAACTAGGTAGAATAAGGTAAGAATCACAATTCGGCAGTAAATTATGGAACTCAGAACCAATTAGAGAAAAATTAGTGCAACTACTCCCTTGATTAAGGGAGTTAACTTCAAACGGTAAGAACATGTAACAAATAAGGAAAGAAATCAATGTGTAACTGGAGCATAACATATAAGGAAACAATTCACAGTGCAAGTACAGAACATGTAATTAGGACTAGGTACATACGGTTCTAATTAAGGAAATATCATAAGAATCAATTAACAGTATAGTCAACCATAAAATAAGGCGAGAAAATAACTTAGAGGTCGGAAATCAGTAAAAGATATCATCACAGGAAATCAGTAAAATGTGTTAATCACAAAAAATTAGGGATTCAAATAGGAACAACAATGATTAAGGGGAGAATTAACACAAAATTTCTATGAACAAACAGAATAAACACATAATAGGCAAGAAGAAGTAAAATCAGAAACATAGTAAAGTAAGAATCACATAGAACCAGGGATTCAACTAGAGAATATAAAACTAATTAGAGGAATTAACAGAAGAAACGTAATATAAGCGAAAGAAGCAAGAATCAGAAACCCTACTGAACATAATTGGGTAAAATCACAGAAACTCAGAGTGTTCATGAGAAACAAGCACAAGAACATATTACCAAAGACGGACTCAGAATTATAACGTGTTAAAACAAAGGTTTTATGATAACAAGTTATGACTAAAAAGTTATTTAACAAAAGGTCATTTTAAACATCAGAGAACAACATTAAAAGACCAGAAATATATTTTGAAGAAAAATTCTGGAAACCCTAATGGAAAAATAAAGCGACGCTTTGAGAAATCGAAAGGATTTTCATGAAACAAACGAAAATAGCTCAGAAAGACCTCAGATCTATTATAGATCTAAGAGGTACAATAGAAGAGGTTAGGGTTTTCTAGAAAATAACCCATAAATAGAGAGACCGGCTTAGAAACCCATAGGTTTAGTCAGAAAAAGGAAAGATCTTACTCGATCGAGCCATGGTGGCCTGAGAATGGTCAGCACAGTCCTAGGGGTGAGTGGAATGGACACTGGTCCCTTGAGGACCTCAAAGAAGGCAGGAATCCCGGCACAAGAGAGCCATTAAGGCTGGAGGATGGTGGTAAGCCCCCATAGTCGACGACATGAGAGTACCGGCGAGGGGGAATTAGGGTTAGGGAAGAGAGCGTTTGAGAGAAGAATAGAGGAGATGACAGCGGATTGTGAGAGGAGGAATGAGAGAATGAGGGTTTGGGGTGGAGGGGGGGTATATTATTAGGTTAATTATGGAAAGGGGGGATCTAGTTCATTGATAAAAAATTTGATCAACGGTCCAGATTAAACAAGACATTGGGTCGGGGGATTAATGGATTTGGGCTTGGGGTATTTGGGCTTGATTTAATCAGGTTTGGGCTGGTTTTATAGGGAATGATTAATCAATTTAGGCTAAAATTGAGATAGGCATGGGCTATTTGTTAAATACCCAGATAGTTTAATTAAAATAGTTTTATAAGGTAATTACTATTTATAAAAATGAATCATATGCATGGAAATAACTTAAAATGGTTATTTCATATTTAAAAATATAGAAGGCTAATTTCTAGTAAAAAAATAGTATAAAATTACATGCTTAGGCTATAATTGCAAAGTTATTGCAAAAAGATGTCAGTTTGGCTAATTATGAAATAATATGATTTTATTAGGACCATAAACAATGAATTAAATCAAGAAATGCCTTTGAACTCATTTGTGACGCAATTTGGTAATTATTTATTGGAAATAAAATGCTAGATAAATTAGACAAAATATAGGAAAATTATGAAAAAATACTAATCGTTGTTAATGCATGATTTTGAAGGTACATATGCAAATTTAAAAATATTTTGGGAAAAATTGGGTATCAACAGTGACATGAAGATATATTGTCGAGCTCGTGATTCAGGGACCGATCGAGATCGAGATCAGCCTAGATCGAGACCGAGCAATATCGAGATCAAGTGAGATTGAAGGAAGCCTGCTAAGTCGAATAACAGAAAGCCGAGATATCCTTGGCCGGGCAAGAAATGTGGCAGAAATCTCGGCACGTATCAAGTCAAGACCGGTTGATTAGCCAATCAGGAGATTTCTTTTTGTATTTAGAATTGTACCATATGTAGAACTCCTCTACTATATAAAAGAGTTCTAATCATTTTGTAAACATCACATTCATGCATAAAAAGCTATATATTACATATTCTCTCTTAAGATCTCTTATTCAGTTGCTTAGTTCTTACTCTTTAATAATATACTTAGTTGGTTCGAGGGAGACTAGCTCAAGGGCCAAAGCTGTATGATATATCGGTTTGCTTGATTTTACAGTTAATTTCTAACATCAATTTTCATATTTCTCAGTTCGTTCCAAGTAAAATCACTTATCCTTAAAACCACTTATAAGTTTAAATGTTATCCGATTTTAAGGGTAAACAACTATTAGAGTGTGTTTGGTATGAAGAAAAATATTTTTCGGAAATTGTTTTCTAATTTTCCCGTGTTTGGTTGGTTTAAATTTTTTGGAAAACATTTTCCTCTAATTGGAGGAATATGTTTTCCTTATCAAGAGAAAGGGGAAAATATTTTTCAAAACTCTTCTCAACCTTCCCCGCCCTTGTAATGACCCGACCAGTCATTTTGAGCTCTAGCGCGTCGTTCAGCGGTTTGAAGTTGTGAGCAGCTCCATTTAAGGTATTATGACTTATAGGCATGGTCGGAACTGAATTCCGGGGAGTTTAGAGTTGATGTGAAAAGAAAATTCTCATTCCGGAAGCCTTAAATTGGAAGAATCAACTAAGATTGGGATTTTGAGTAAACGACCTCCGAATCAGGATTTGACGGTTCCTGAAGGTTCGTATGATGATTTCGGACATGGGCGTATGTCCGGATCGGATTTTGGATAACCCGAGAGCGTTTCGATGCATATTGTGGAAGTCAACATTTTTGAAGAAATTTCCTAAGTTTGTCCTGAAGGGCATTACAGTGATATTGATGTCCGTTTGGGATTCCGAGTCTGGGAATAGCTTCGTATGGTGATTTTGGAGTTGGGAGCGCGATCAGAAGTGAATTTGGATGTCCGTAGGTCATTTTGGAGTCATTTGGCTAAAGATAGAAATTTGAAGGTTTATGAGAAATCCGACCGAAAGCGAAAATTTTGATATCGGGGTCAGAATGCGATTTCGGAAGTTGGAGCAGGTCCGTAATGTCGAATATGACTTGTGTGCAAAATTTGAGGTCAATCGGACGTGATTTGATAGGTTTCAGCATCGAATGTGGAAGCTTGAAAGTTCTAAGTTCATTAAGCTTGAATCGGGTTGAGATTCGTGATTTCGATTTATTTCGAGGTGATTTCAAGGCTTGACTAAGTCCGTGTGAGGTTATGGGACTGAGTTGTGTGATTGGACGGGGTCCCGAGGGCCTCGGGTGTGTTTCGGGATGGTTCCGAGTTGTTTTCAAGTGTTTTTGTGCTGCTGTCTTTCTGGTGTTTGGGGGTTCAGTGCGATTGTAGCCCTTGTGGTGTGATCGCGGAGAAGGAATTAGAGGGGCCGGTAATTTGGCTTGTGCGATCGCACAGAGGAAAAATATAAGGATTCATGTTTTGGCTTGTGCGATTGCAGCTGGTACTGTGCGATCGCACAGGGTGTTCTGGGCAGCATACTTGGCCTGTGCGATCGCGGCTAATTGTGTGCGATCGCACAGAAGGTTTTCCTGGGCAGTGTTCAATTTAAAACGGATTTTTGCCATTTCTCTCATATATCTCTCATGGTTGGGGCGATTTTGGAGTATTTCAAAGGGTGATTTTCATCAAGCATCAAGAGGTAAGTGATTCCTTCTCATTTCCAAGTTAATTCAAGGTTTATACATGGAATTAGACATGAAAATTGTGGGGAAATTGAAAATTTTGAAGAAAACCTAGAAATTTGGCAATTTGGATTTTAGCCACGAACTGAGCATGAATATTTGAGTGAATTTTATATTTGAACTAGTAAAGCTATGGGTAGAATTTATCTTCGAGAAATTTCGGATTCCGGGCACGTGGGTTCGAGGGCATTTTGGTCATTTCACTAAGCGGGGTTGGAAAATTTTATAATTTGGAATTGTTGCAAATGTTAGAGTATATTTTCATTGATTTGTCGTTGTTTGGATAGTTTCAGAGTGTTGTGCAACGATTTGAGTCGTCGGAAGGGCTTGGAGGCCGGTTATGGAATTTCGGAGCGAAGTCTCCTTTATAACTTTGTGAGAGGGAATTGTCCCCTAGGTGAATTAATTAAGTATACGCTATTATCTTCGGGGGCTACGTACGCACGAGGTGACGGGAGTCCGTGCGTAGCTACTATTATGCCTTGTCCGGGTAGTCTAGGACCCACTAGAATGCCTTATGTGTTGTACCTGTGATCCTGACTGTAATATTAAACTGTTAATATAATCGAAATCGTAAATGAATATGTAAAAGAAGACTAGAGTTCATTTTGTTAATCATCTAGAAAGAGGATTGATTCCTCTGTGGATAATTGTATACCTGGTAGGGTTATATTATGGAATATCATTAAACTTAGCAAATGAGTTTCAAAACAAAGATTTAAGAGCTATATTTCATGTCCCTTTAAAAAGAATTTTACCACTTTCCTGAGAAAACTGCTTTCTTGATAAAATGGGGACTTATTGTGTGGACATGTGTAACTTTGGGTGCCTGAGTCGCATGTATGATTCGCTAGCAGGATGACCCTGTATTTGTGTGTATCCATATGAGCACCTGAGTCGCAGGTATGATTGGCGAGCAGGCTAGACTTATTATTTTATGTATAACAGCGTCGCATGATCGATTCGCGAGCGGGGCAGATAGATGCATCTATGGTTCGAGCCATTCGACCCTCGGCAGTGCACATTTTATTATTGTTGGTCTGCGCCGTTCGACCCTCGGCATTGCTTGCGCATGATATTTACTGCGTAGTTGCTATGATTTTTGCCTGATTACTAGCCTGAAATATTAAGTTATCAATTGAAATGACAGAGATTTAAAGTTATTAAAAAGATTTTGGAAGAAGTTGTTCCTTCCCGTCGATTAATTGTTATTTGATTAAATCACCCATGTTGATTAATTGTTATTAATATGACGAATATATAAAATGTTAAACGTTAGCGGAGTTGATAATATTTATTCCTGTTTTTAATAAATTGCCTATGATAATCATGCTTAATGTCGCACTTAAATATTCTAAAATTGACCTTTAGCAAGTGTCTAATTTGACCCCTCGTCACTACCTCTCTAAGGTTAGGCGGGCGACTTACTGAGTACACGTTGTTTTTGTACTCATGCTACACTTGCTGTGCATTTTTATTGCACAGATACTTTCATAGCAATGTGGAGGATTCAGAGACTTAGGCGAGCTGCATCATCCGGAGGCGATCCGCAGCTGACAGAGTCTCCCTCGTTCTGTATTTATGTTCATTTTAAATTTCCTAGTCCAATTTGTATTTCGGACATGCTTAGTGATGATTGTATAAATTCTTAGAAATAGCTCACGTACTTGTGACACCGTGTTCTGGGATGTGTTGGGAGATATTTGTAAAAAATAGGACTATTTAAACCATTGTATTTACTTAACGAATTCTATTTAATTATTATGTAATAAGTGAAACGAAATGATTTTTCATAAATGTTAAAAACTGGAAATTATTTCAATTAATTAATGATTGGCTTGCCTGACAATGATGTCCGGCGCCATCACGACCTTATGGATTTTGGGTCGTGACAACATGGTATCAGAGCACTAGGTTCCCTTAGGTCTCACGAATCATGAGCAAGTCTAGTAGAGTCTTGCAGATCGGTACGGAGACGTCTGTACTTATCTTCGAGAGGCTATAGGGCTGTTAGGAGTACTTCCCTTCTTATTCCTAATAGTGCGATTTGATTCCTTTGAGGCTTATGCCTATGTTTATTCCTACTCAATCTTACGCGTCGCGAAGCACTTGCTATGAATCAGGCATTTGAGGAATTGAAATGGTGCTTCAAATGTAATTCGAGATTTTTCCATGTGTAATTGGTTGGGGCTGTTGTTATGGCCCTGCAAAAGAATAATATGTTGTTTCAACTCAGTAGCTGTGTTTCTGGGAGCCTTAAGGCTATGCTCAGGTAGTGATGATGCTTGCGTTTGGTTATCACGCGATGTCGATTTGATGATAGAATGCTTGCCTGTATGTTGGGGGTGATGAATGGTTTGAAGGGAGGTCTTCTCAGAGTGTGATTTCGAGATTTCGGTATTTTAGTTCCGTTAGAGGAAAGGCATTTGGGTTATGAATGGTCCGGTTGGGGTTAATAAAATAGTAAGGCTTGGTGTCTTCAAGTGAGGTGGGATATGCACCTGTGATGTGAAGTCGTCGTCATTGATCGAATGGAATGTGTTACCCAAAGAGGAGGAAGGGCATAGTAATCGACGAAATGCTTCAGGGAGTTAAAAATCAGCATCTGTCGGTGCTATGGTTTCTTTGGTTGCGTGGGGTCAGAGTATTCAGAAGAAGTATTGAAGAATACGGTTGGCAGAGAATGGTCCTGAAGTGAGGCTAGGCGGTGGCTCCATTTCTAGGAGGCCAGGTGTAAGAAGCGGAAGTCGAGCAGTCGCAAAGTGGGGGAGCGGCAACATAGCTTGGAATTTGAAGATATTGTCGCGCATTTAATGGATGTCCATGAGGAGCGGACAGACTAGTAAAGTTGGTAAATGAAGCATCACGTAGGATGGGGTATTGAAGTCATAGAGAGCGTGCATTTCAGCGTCATTAGAAGGTGTCCGCGGGTGATTTCCGCAGGTGGGTCATCTCCTATGAATAGGGTAGCGGTAGCATGGTTGGCAGGTCTCGGTGAGGGGTTCTAATGGCTAGTCGGTAGGAGGCAGAATGTGTGAATGATGCTAGAGAATTTGAGTATTTAGGGAGTGCTAGCAGGAGAATTATGAAGAATTTGGACGGAATGGTCGAGCAAGATCGCGTTATCAAAGGAGAAAGGATCTCGACAGGGTCTAGAGTGGTGCAAGGAGTAGCTTCGGGCTAAGTGGGGGAGTCCCACCATCTGCAGTTGGGTCGCAGGATTGTGTTATCATAGGGTTGCGGATTGTCAACGTGTTGGCAAGTTATTACAGCTAAAGGAAAGGAGTAAAATGGTGATTGTGCGTGGGATTTGATGAATGTGAGCAAAAGTTGGCCCTGTCAGGCCAGGATTAGGCTTTGGAAGATTCAGAATTTTGATTAGAGCATAGGCGAGTTGTCAGGGTAGTGACTTAGTCACGTGTTTCCTTGAAAGGGGTGTTCATGTGCTAGAAGAGCCGTGGAGTTGATTGTATTCGGGGCCAGTCAGAGTGGGTGACTCTCAATAGCGGTCCTAGTGAGTTCAAAAGTTAAGAATGCGGCGTTTAAGGGTTTCAGGCAGCAGTATGATCGAGAATCGAGCTTTTGCAGAGTAATTTCTGAGAAAAAGGAGGATGGTTGGAATGTTCAATGATATGTTTCAGCATGCAAGATAGTATTGGAGGAGTGAGAGAAATAAACTCCGGATGGTAGAAAGATTATCAGGAGGGTATGCGACGGGTTTCGGGATTTAGGCAGCATAGTATCGTGAATCAAGGTCACTCGGCATGAGTGAGGGTTGAGTTTACTATGAGTTGAAGGAAGTTGCTATTATTCCTGAGGCAATTGAAGATGATTAAAAGCAAATATATTGATTAGAAATGGTTGAAATGGCATACTTACGGCAGTGATCAGTTCCTTCGGTGTGATTAAGTTATGCATGTGGTTTGTGCCGGTGTGTGCGGGGCTTGTCGGCTGTTGTAATGGATTTTATGTGGGAGCATTCAAGTCTTATAGCCTGTCAGGTGTAGGCGGATCCCGGAAGGGTTATGGTGGTATAGACTACTATTTAAGGATTTACACGTTTGGTGATTGTGGGAATTCACTTGTGTGTTGAGATGGTACTCTTGAATTGAGTTAAGTAAAAGGTTTCTATATGATGAAATGTTCACCCTATTGGTGGTTCAGAGGTTATGATGGAATTCTTGCACTACCTCATATTGACATGTTAGGTGCGGTAAGCAGTATGTAACTGGGAGTAAGAATCGAGATTGCGATTCGGTGTTAATAAGGAAGTCATGAGCTCGGAAGAGCAAGAAAAAGAGATTCAAAAGTTCAGAATAAGCTGGTGTTATCTTCAGTGTCACCTGAGATTGATATTCGGTGGAAGAGGCTTTGTACCCTGGTCATGGGTTCTTGATGTGTCTTGTTGCCTTGTGTGGAAGGTCGTGGAAGCATGACCGCGAAAGGATTGTATAAGTGTGACATGTAGTCACTTGAAGGATTGAAGATTTTGACTGAGTATAAGGAAGTGCAATATTGTTTATTTGAGAATTTATGTCTGGAGGGCGTTCAGTTCAGTTGATTGTGGATTATGGGGTGTTTGTCCCAGTGATGATGGTTGTTCTCGTGTATTATGAGAGAAAGTGGGTTAATATGGACCCAGGTAAAAGCTATTAGCTTAGTTTGGTGGGAGCAAGGTAGACTCGATGCTTGTGGATGGATTTAAATATGATTATGGGTTTCATGTGATGCAAATATGTTCATTTCAGTATAGCTCTCCTCAAGGAGAGGTGTTGGAATACAGGTGTTGTTCCGTCTTCGTCAAATTCATGTGATATTGTGATTTATGCCGTGTGAGTTGCGAAACGACTTGCTAATTTCCTATGTGTTGAGGTCCCGCGTAGTGGGGATGCTATGTGAGCAGGATAGCTCTTGAGATCCAGAGTGTGTATATATATATCGAACTTCAGTTGTGCTTGAGTTTTGTAGCATGCGGCTTTATCAGTCTCCCCAGGATGGTATTATGCACTTAGCGTGCTTATGATCGATATTCAGTAATTTGTGATAGTGAGAAAATCAGCCCCATATATATATATCTTCTTACGTAAATTTTATGTGTGGATCGGGTGGCACGTCGCCACGGGCATGTTTTTGGATCGGGTTGCACGCCGCAACAGTGTGATGATGAATAAGGTTCCTATATTTATTTTCTTATGTTTTACTTCCTATTTTCTGAGAGGGGTTCATATCAGTTGCATGAGTTGAATAGTCCATTCCTGAGTCATTTCTTACCTATCATGTTCGAGTTATGGCCTAGTGGCGCGATATGGTATCATGTGAGGCTGTTGGTCATGTTTGGGGTGATTTGTTGTCTGAGCAGTTCATACTGCGTGAGACGAGATTATCGGATTAGGGATCAGTGCGATAAGGTTATGTGAAGTGTATATTAAAGAACAAATACCATTATTCAGGTTCATAATGAAGTGATGATTCTAGTCAAGATGAGGTATTCAAGGAACTCTGCAGTTGGGTATGAATTTTTGCACATTTCCTCCATTATGGTGGTATCATCAGCATTATAGCAGGATGTATGTATATTTGTTATGAGGCGCATCGGGAGCACCAGATTCGTGAAATTTGGCTATTAAGGTTCAGGGATTGTCATTGTGGTAAGATGATGAGTTATGCGGTGCATGGTGCTGATTCAACAAAGGTATGCGGTCATGTTCTGGGACATCGTGTAGTAGTTGATACGGTGTTTATATGTTGGAAGTAGGCCTGGCAAGGAATTTCAAGTGTTTGAACTAGGTTATGAGCTTATTATATGGATAAAAGAATAAATCTATAGATTTGATCAAGCTAATGTGCTCAACTGGGTTGTGGTAGCATAGGCAGGTGCACGAGGTGTTAAACAGTGATTCCAGATAACTCCAGAGCAGTTCTTGTCACGTTCGAGGATGAATGTCGGTTTAAGTGGGGGAGAATGTAACGACTCGACCGGTCGTTTTGAGCTCTAGCGCGTCGTTCAGCGGTTTGAAGTCGTGAGCATATCTATTTCAGGTATTATGACTTGTAGGCGTGGTCGGAACTGAATTCCGGGGAGTTTAGAGTTGATTTGGGAAGAAAATTCTCATTTCAGAAGCCTTAAGTTGGAAGAATCAACTAAGATTGGGATTTTGAGTAAACAACCTTCGAATCAAGATTTAAAGGTTCCTGCAGGTTGGTATGATGATTTCGGAATTGGGTGTATGTCCGGATCGGGTTTTGGATAACCCGGGAGCGTTTCGATGCATATTGTGGAAGTCAGCATTTTTGAAGAAATTTCCTAAGTTTGGCCTGAAGTGCATTTTAGTGATGTTGATGTCCGTTTGGGATTCCGAGTTTGGGAATATCTTCGTATGGTGATTCTGGAGTTGGCATCGCAATCGGAAGTGAATTTGGATGTCCGTAGGTCATTTTGGAGTCATTTGGCTAAAGATAGAAATTTGAAGGTTTCTGAGAAATCCGACTGGAAGTAGAAATTTTGATATCGGAGTCTTAATGTGATTCCTGAAGTTGGATCATGTCCGTAATGTCGAATATGACTTATGTGCAGAATTTGAGGTCAATCGGACGTGATTTGATAGGTTTCAGCATCGAATGTGGAAGTTTGAAAGTTCTAAGTTCATTAAGCTTGAATCAGGCTGCGATTCATGATTTCGAGTTTGTTTGAGGTGATTTCAGGGCTTGACTAAGTCCGTGTGAGGTTATGGGACTGAGTCGTGTGATTGGACAGGGTCCCGAGGGCCTCGGGTGTGTTTCGGGATGGTTCCAGGTTGTTTTCAAGTGTTTTTGTGCTGCTGTCTTTCTAGTGTTTTGGGGGTTCAGTGCGATCGCAGCCCTTGTGGTGCGATCACGGAGAAGGAATTAGAGGGGCTGGTAATTTGGCTTGTGCGATCGCACAAGGATGTATGCAATCGCACAGAGGAGGATTTTGGGGGCTGCTGCATTGGTCTATGCGATTGTAACTATTGTTGTGCAATCGCACAGAGGAGAAATATAAGGCTTCATGTTTTGACTTGTGCGATCGCAGCTGGTACTGTGCGATCGCACAGGGTGTTCTGGGCAGCATACTTGGCCTGTGCGATCGCGGCTAATTGTGTGCGATTGCACATAAGGTTTTCCTGGGCAGTGTTCAATTTAAAACGGATTTTTGCCATTTCTCTCATATATCTCTCATGGTTGGAGCGATTTTGGAGGATTTCAAAGGGTGATTTTCATCAAGTATCAAGAGGTAAGTGGTTCCTTCTTATTTCCAAGTTAATTCAAGGTTTATACATGGGATTAGACATGAAAATTGTGGGAAAATTGAAAATTTTGAAGAAAACCTAGAAATGCAATTTAGATTTTAGCCACGAATTGAGCATGAATATTTTATTAAATTGTATATTTGAACTAGTAAAGCTATTGGTAGAATTTATCTTCGAGAAATTTTGGATTCCAGGCACGTGGGCTCGAGGGCATTTTGGTCATTTCACTAAGCGGGGTTGGAAAATTTTATAATTTGGAATTGTTGCAAATATTAGAGTATATTTTCATTGGTTTGTCGTTGTTTGGATAGTTTCGGAGCGTTGTGCAACGATTTGAGTCGTCGGAAGGGCTTGGAGGCCGGTTATGGAATTTCGGAGTGAGGTAAGTCTCCTTTCTAACTTTGTGAGGGGGAATTGTCCCCCGAGGTGAATTAATTAAGTATATGCTATTATATTCGGGGGCTACGTACGCACGAGGTGACGGGAGTCCGTGTGTAGCTACTATTATGCCTTTCCCGGGTAGTCTAGGACCCACTAGCATGCCTTACGTGTTGTTCCTGTGATCCTGCCTGTAATATTAAACTGCTAATATAGAAATCGTAAATGAATATCTAAAAGAAGACTAGAGTTCATTTTGTTAATCATCTAGAAAGAAGATTGATTCCTCCGTGGATAATTGTATACCTGGTAGGGTTATATTATGGAATATCATTAAACTTAGCAAATGAGTTTCAAAACAAAGATTTAAGAACTATATTTCATGTCCCTTTAAAAAGAATTTTACCACTTTACTGAGAAAACTGCTTTCTTGATAAAATGGTGACTTATTGTGTGGACATGTGTAACTTCAGGTGCCTGAGTCGCACGTATGATTCGCGAGAAGGATGACCCTGTATTTGTGTGTATCCATATGAGCACCTGAGTCGCGAGCAGGCTAGCCTTATTATTTTATGTATAACCGCGTCGCATGATCGATTCACGAGCTGGGCAGATAGATGCATCTATGGTTCGAGCCGGTCGACCCTCGGCAGTGCACAGTTTATTATTGTTGGTCCACGCCGTTCGACCCTCGGCATTGCTTGCGCATGATATTTACTGCGTAGCTGCTATGATTTTTGCCTGATTACTGGCCTGAAATATTAAGTTGTCAATTGAAATGTCAGAGATTTAAAGTTATTAAAAAGATTTTGGAAGAAGTTGTTCCTTCCCGTCGATTAATTGTTATTGGATTAAATCACCCATGTTGATTAATTGTTATTAATATGACGAAGATATAAAGTGTTAAACGTGAGCAGGGTTGATAATATTTATTCCTGTTTTTAATAATTTGCCAATAATAATCATGCTTAGTGTCACACTTAAATATTCTAAATTAACCTTTAGCAAGTGTTTAATTTGACCCCTCGTCACTACCTCTCTGAGGTTAGGCGGGCGACTTACTGAGTACACATTGTTTTTGTACTCATGCTACACTTGATGTGCATTTTTATTGCGCAGATACTTTCATAGCAATGTGGAGGATTCGGAGACTTAAGCGAGCTGCATCATCCGGAGGCGATCCGCAGCTGACAGAGTCTTCCTTGTTCTGTATTTGTTTTCATTTTAAATTTCCTAGTCCAATTTGTATTTCAGATAGGCTTAGTGATGATTGTATAAATTCTTAGAAATAACTCATGTACTTATGACACCGGGTTCTGGGATGTGTTGGAGATATTTGTAAAAAAATAGGACTATTTAAACCATTGTATTTACTTAACGGATTCTATTTAATTATTATGTAATAAGTGAAAGGAAATGCTTTTTCATAAATGTTAAAATCGGAAATTATTTCAATTAATTAATGATTGGCTTGCCTGACAATGATGTGTGGCGCCATCATGACCTTATGGATTTTGGGTCGTGACAGCCCTACTCACCATACCCCTTCTTTTCAAAAAGGCTTCTTTTTTTCAAATTTCAGTTTTTTTTTTCCGTTAACCCACCCTACTACCCTCCCCCCTCCCCGCAAAAAAAAAAAAATTACTTTTTTTTTGTAATTTCAAATTTCTATTTTTTCGTTTTTCTGCACCCCCCATCCACCCGCCACGCCAAACCCTCCTCCCCCTTCTCCGGCATAAAANCCCCACCCGTCCGGGAAAAATATATATATTTTTTTTATATATTTTCTATTTTAGTTTTTTCATCTTTCGATTTACATGTTCAAAATTTACAAGTTCCAAAGTTATGAGTTCAGAGGTTTATGTGTTTGGAAGTTTACGGGTTTAGAAATTATAAAATTTACGGGTTTGAAATTTCGAGGTTTCGTAAGTTTAGCGGCTCGAAGTTTATGCAATTTGTGGGTTAGGAAGGTTGTTGGTTTGAAAGTTTATGGCTTCATATTTTTTGTATCTAAATTATTTATGAATACTCTTGAGAAGTTATTTTTCTTAATTTGCATACCAAACACCGGAAAATGAATACGAAAACTACTTATTTTCTAAGAAAATATTTTCTTGAAAAATATTTTCCACGAAAAATAAACATTTTCCGTTTAGTGTAAAAGATACTTGTAGGATCAAATAACTTAAAATAGTAAAAATTGCACGGGGCGCCCTATTTGATCGCCCCCACTTAACCTATACCCATCTTTTTAAAAAGTTTTAACTTGTACCCACTATTTAAACAACTTCAGCTCCTCCTCCGTTTTTTGAATGCTGAACACTGAGATATTGTTATGCGTTCTATCCTGATGATTCATATATATGTGCTTGTCCCATTATGTTCAGTTCGGTCTTATTCACAATAATTTAACCTCTTAGATATTTTAGCTTTACAGGAACATTGATTTTTTGTTCTAATTTATCTATAGTAACTTGTTTTCATGTCGAAAATATTTTTCATTCCTTAATCTTTGAAATGAACAACATCAATCGCTGCTAATCATGATCTATTAAATTCATTGTTATTTTAAAACTTCAGCTCTAAGAATGCTGAAGTTCAGCAAATAGAAACAATAACTTCAGCTCCTAGAATGCTGAAGTTCAGCAAATACAAAACAACTTCAACCCTGAAGTTCATCACAAACAGAACAAAGCTTCAATTAAAACATGCTGAAGTTCAGCAAATACAGAACAAAATTTCAGCTAAAACATGCTGAAGTTTGGCAAATACATAACAAAGCTTCAACTAAAATGCTGAAGTTCAGCAATTACAAACAAAGCTTCAACTACTAGAATGCTGAAGTTCAGCAATTACAAACAAAAACTTCAGCCAACACATGCTGTTGTTTTATTGAACTGAAGTTTGTGTGATTGCCTTTGAAGTCAGGCCAAACTTCATGCAAAAATATCTGAAGTTTTGCTCCACTTCAGGCAAAAAATTTTGCTACTTCAGGTCCGTATTCCTGAAGTTATGCGAAAAGTGGGTACGCTTGTAATATTTTTTGCAAAGCGGGTATAGATGCAAATGCCCCCTTAAAATATGATTACATGCAAAACTAGTTAAAATAAGGGGGATGTGCACAAATAGCCATTAAGAGCACATGTCTTCACTTTAAAGACGGTGTTTTAAATGTCTTTAGTCTTTATCCACTGGTTTAATAAGCTTTTACCTGACTGGACGAAAATACCCTTCTACTATAACTTATACCTACGGTTTTATTAATGACCATCAACAACATCAACACGTAACTAACTACAGCAGCAACAAAGACTGTGATCGTGGAATTTCAAATTATAGAATTGCAGAAGCTTCTCTTCCGATTTGAAACTATAAAATTCAACTTTCTCGTCCAAAAATCAACATAAATTTACAGTAAGTTATGCTTTTGTGTGTTTCTATTGATTTTTATTTCGTTATTAGGAATTTGATGCTAGGAATTTGATTTTTTTTTTGAATTTCTGGATTGATAAGGTTAAGGACATCGCGCTCTGTGATAATTCTATAAAAATTTAGCACATAATGTTAAGGATTTGGTGTCCTTAACATGACCGTTGTTACTAATATTAAGGACATAGTATCCTGATTTTGCAAATTGAATTGAAGAAGTTAAGGACACAATGTCCTTAACTTTTTTGTTGTTCTTTTGAATATTAAGAACATACTGTCATAGTTTTGCAAATTGTTTTGAAAAAGTTAAGGAACTTGATCTTGAAGTTTGAGTTTCAAGTTGAAAATTTAAGGACAATTGGTCCTGAACTTTGACTTACATGTTCAAAAGTTAAGGACACTTGGTCCTTAACTTAGAGTTACAAGTTAACAATTTAAGGACAGGCAGTCCTTAACTTCAAGTTTCAAGTTCAAAAGTTGAGGACACTTGGTCCTTAACTTTGAATTCCAAGTTCAAAAGTTAAGACACTTGGTCTTGAAGTTTGAGTTTCAAGTTGAAAAGTTAAGGACACTTAGTCCTGAACTTTGACTTACATTGTCAAAAGTTACGGACAATTGGTCCTTAACTTAGAGTTACAAGTTAAAAAGTTAAGGACATGCAGTCCTTAATTTCAAGTTTCAAGTTCAAAAGTTAAGGACACTTGGTCCTGAAGTTTGAGTTTCAAGTTGAAAAGTTAAGGACACTTGGTCCTAAACTTTGACTTTCATGTTCAAAAGTCAAGGACACTTGGTCCTTAACTTAGAGTTACAAGTTAAAAAGTTAAGGACATGCAGTCCTTAACTTCAAGTTTCAAGCTCAAAAGTTAAGGACACTTGGTCCTTAACTTAGAGTTACAAGTTAAAAAGTTAAGGACATGCAGTCCTTAACTTCAAGTTTCAAGCTCAAAAGTTAAGGACACTTGGCCCTTAACTTTGAATTCCAAGTTCAAAAGTTAAGGACACTTGGTCCTGAACTTCTATTTCCAAGTTCAAAATTTAAGGACACTTGGTCCTTAACTTGGTCCTGAACTTATAGTAACTATTCTTAATTATACATGGATTTCTCTATAAAGTATGTCCTCAATTTCCCATTCTCTTGACTTGCAGGTGGAAACAATATGCATTATAGTTGCCTTTAATGGTAGATGGACTGAAGACTATAAGTATCTTGATCATCAAACAAAGCTTGTTGTAGTACCTGAGGCAATTTGGTTTGAAGATTTCATTAAACAGATCTTTGAAGTTATTGAATTGGATAGAGATAAGTTTGAAGCAGTGATATGGTTTGATATCAACCCGGGAACAAGAACGGTAATGCTTGTATCCAAAGATTTAGATCTTCACACATGTATAGAGTTACTAAAAAGTCATTCACTCTTCAAGGGATGTCGTTTCATTGTTGATATTTCGGAAAGAATTTTTGGATCAACAAGCACCTTTGAACACGTCAACAGAGAAACACAACATGACAATTAAGACAAATGCCAACAGATAATGGAAATATATATGGTTGAAGCTCAACCAATAACTGAAGAGGTGCTTCAAACATTTGATTCTATTCAAGTAGAAGGACAAGGCATTATAGAGATTGACAACGAACAAGCTTTGGGTATTCAAGTCTTAGAGAGTGCATCGATAATCGAAGAAATTGCTAAAAAAACTTGTACTCAACTAACTAGAAGAAGGTCAAATTTGAAACAATAAGAATCCCCAACTACGATATTAAGAGAAAATGCTTCGTTGGATGAAATAAAAGTGGGATCAATACTTGACAAAAAGAAGAGTATAATTAACTATTTTTCAAATATAAAAATTAAAGGACATTTTGAATTCAAGGTTGTTAGATCAAGCTCAACAAGATATTCGTTGAAATGCAATGATGATAGGTGTGGGTGGTGTGTGCGTGCTTTCAGAATTAAAGATTCAACACTATTCAAGATAGTAAAGATTGAGAAAAATCATGACTGCTCTGTTAACACTATGAAAGCTAACCAAAGGCATGCAAATTCAAAGTTTATTAGTGGTTACATTATCTACAATCTTCGAGACCCAAGGTTTGAAGTTACACCAGCTTTTGTCATGGCAGAAATGCAAAAATTGCATGGACTAGACATTGGGTATCACAAGGCGTGTCGTGCTATTCAACGTGCTTCCGCTTTAATAAGAGGAACTCCTGAAGAGAATTATGAATTATTGTCTTCATACTTGTATATGATGGAAGTAAAAACACGGGAACATATACTAACATAAAGATAGACGACAACAACAGGTAAACAATCAAAACAGAGTTTATTAGTTTGTTTTATAAAATTTAGGACATATTGTCTTTAACCAGTTATAAAGTTAAGGATGTATTGTCCTTAAATTTCATGTGTGTAGTCAAAAAGTTAAGGACACTTGGTCCTTAACTTAGAATTGCAAGTTAAAAAATTAAGGACATGTTGACCTTAACTTTTGACCTTGTTAGTCTAAGTTAAGGACTCCATGTTCTTAACTTTTGAGCTTGTAAATCTAAGTTAAGGACTGCATGTCCTTAATTTTATAACTTGTAACTCTAAGTTAAGGACTGCCTATCCTTAACTTTTGACTTTGTTAGTCTAAGTTAAGGACTCCATGTCCTTAACTTTTGAGCTTGTAAATCTAAGTTAAGGAGTGCATGTACTTAACTTTATAACTTGTAACTCTAAGTTAAGGACTTCCTGTCCTTAACTTTTGACTTTGTTAGTCTAACTTCAGGACTACTTGTCCTTAACTTTTGGCCTTGTAACCTGAAGTTCAGGATTACCTGTCCTTAACTTTTGACCTTGTTAGTCTAACTTTAGGACTACTTGTCCTTAACTTTTGGCCTTGTAACCTGAAGTTCAGGACTACATGTCCTTAACTTTTGACCTTGTTAGTCTAAGTTAAGGACTGCCTGTCCTTAAATTCTGTTAACCTTCTTTTATACTGTATTTTCAGGTTTCTTTATATGTTTTATGCATATGGATCATCAATATCTGGTTGGAATCATTGTATACCAGTGGTTGCTGTTGATGCAACTTTTTTGAAGTCAAAATTTTGTGGTGTTTTAATGATTTCAGTTTCAAAGGATGCAAATAACCAAATTTTCCCACTAGCCTTTGGAATAGCAGAATCTGAAAATAACAATTCCTATGAGTGGTACTTTAGTGAGCTTCGCAATGCAATTGGGAGCCGTGAGAATTTAATTTTTTTATCAGACAGACATCAATCTATTGATATGCCATCGCAAAGGTAGATCCTGAAAGCCACCATGTGATTTGTATCTATCATTTGGAGCAGAACCTAAAGCAAAGGAAAGTGAAAAGTGAGGTCATAAAACTTTTTCAAAGTGCTGCAAGAGTATACAGGCACAATGAATTTGATATTTACATTTCAGATATAACAAAAGTAGATAAGAAGACTTATGACTACTTGATGGAAGAATCACCGGAAAGGTGGGTACATTCTTGTAGTCCACGACGAAGATATGACATTCTCACAACAAAATAGTTGAGTCAATGAATTCTGTCCTATTAGAAGTAAGGGAGCTGCCTATATTAAGAATGATGAATTTCATTCAAGTGAAGCTACAAGGGTGGTTTTATGAAAGAAGAAATGAAGCAGAAGGAACTTTTTATGATGTTTCTTGTTGGGTAG